>JAPMLY010001413.1:76638-99591 GCA_026401115.1 Tetraselmis chui
GGATACGTTTTGGGAAGTGCTGCTCCTGCTGTGTGAGTGAAAAAGAAAGAGAGGGTGTGGGTGTGCGCGAGAGATAGAAAGATAGGATGTGTGCATGTGTGAGAGAGAAAGAGACAGATAGAGCGTGAGAGAGGGGGAACCTCAAAGTTGGTATGTGCGTTTGTTTTTGTGTGCGGCTTTGTCGAACGCCTAGCGGCCAAAGATTCCGCAAAGAGCACAACTTAGCGAGTGTTCCACTAATTTAGTTTTCTCTAGGCGTGCAGATTCGTAGTGGCTTCTTTCGCTACCCAACGTGAGAGCGGGCGTTGCTGTGACGCCACCTACTGCTCGAGGTGTTGTCGCTCCACCGAGCGAATGCGTGCCTTCGTCGCCCCGGTCGGCGCTGTTGCAGATGGGGGCCTCCGTTTCTTGAAGCGACCGGGGCCACTATCACGCTCACGTGAATTCGCATCCAACAAACACACCCTGCTTTGCTACTAGTCTGATAGACTTCAAAGGGGCGGCGGCGATAGCAGCACGGATAGTGGCTTGATGGCGGGTAACTTGTCGGACGAGACGGCACGGCGGAAAGCCCGATACCCGACATCGGGACGAACGAACACAGCGCGACACCGTCCCGCGCCCACTAGCGCAAACAACTATTAAATATTGCTGCATGTTCCACCCTCGTTCGCACGGTTGCTATCGAGGTGCGTGAGAAACATGCGCTCAAACGCAAGAAGGTCAGATAACGTTGTGTTAAATGAGTACATGTTGGCGGTGTAATAGTACCTTGTAGCGTCTGCGCGGCGGTAACGGCGCGCGGAACAAAATCGATTCGGGCTTTCTTCGGAACCCCGGATGTATGTACAAGTACCGTTGGGAGTCGTTGTGAGCCGAATTAACTTCAATACCATTGCAAGAGCTTTGACTCCTCAAGAACGTAAAAGGCACGACGAGGAGGGACTTTGCTTAAATGTCACAAGAAGGGACACCGTCTCTTCTAGTGCTCGGAACTTGCTGGAAAGGCGCCAATTGACATGCCCAACAAGAGAAATTGATGGTGGCAAGGCTGCTCATCGGACGAGTTGGAGTAGCTAGCTACATGCACTTGTCATCTTCAAACATTGTTAGCGACAAAGATGCAAGTTTCTGCTTCCGACACCTACATCGACCACAGTAGCGACACCAGCTAAGGCAATAGCTTTGGTCATCGTGAGAGCAAGCGTAGAGACAGTGGTAGACATGTAAGAACCAGACGTTCGATTGATTGGAAACATGTTTTTGAGCCTTTGCACGCACGTTTTGACTTCACTTTGAAAGGTTGCGTTGATGACGAGGGTCTCAACTCGTATGATGACTTACCTCACTGTTCGCTGAGTGATTTTGTCTTGGAGAGAGACTTGAGTCGGGAGTGAGTGTTCTTCAACCCACTTTGGGAGTTTGCGGAACAAATGGCATGCCATTTTCAGAGTTGTCGACGTACGGGTCCAACATTTACGATGGCTGAGGTCGTCCTATCTAAATGGGCTAAGTTCATTAACATCCCTCGACACAGGAAAATGTACCAAATGTTCCATGCTCGGACACAATTATTTACTCGGCAATTGGCTAACGATCCGACCTCGCAGGAGGTCGTTTCCCTTGCACCATTGCCAGTTCAGTTGTGGTTGCTCGACGCTGATTGTGATCACAATTATTCAGCCCCGACAACGTCTTTTGTGGAACCTCCATAGCTACATGTACCACCAAAACGAGTCTGCAGCTTCAATCGCTACGCTACGATAATTTTCTTCGGACGCTACCGCCCTACTGAATGATCTCACCGACGCTCGCCCGTTAATTAGAACCGAGTTGAACGTGAAAACTCTTGATGGCGGACAGCTAATTTCCCGATTGGTCGAATTGTGCTGCGACGCTTGACCTCGTGTCGGAGGATTTCGTACGACGATTTTCTTTACCAACCCTGAAGTCTACGACTAAGACCCTATTTCGACTCGCCAACGGTCAACTTGTAACGTATTATACAGTTTGTGGTATTACTTTCGAGCAGGCTAAACACGGATTCAAACGGGCTTTTTACCTCCTACGTGATTTACGTGTTGCTGATATGGTACTCGGTTTACAATGGGTGAATGACGAGCAAGTTTCATTACAATGCGGCATGTCGGTGGAAATCCACACTAGAGAGGAGTTAACTGCAAATTAACGAGATAACTTTCGGTCGCTGCTCTCCGACGGCTTCTCGGAGTTGTTGCAACTAGTGGACTCGCCACCGGTAAGCCGATTCTGGGATCATCCCATGAAAGCAAATGGTCCGATGAAACGTCAACGTCTTAACCGATTGTCGCCTGCAGAACACGTTGAGCTCAATCGTCAATTCAAAGACGCAATGGAGGCTGGTCTAATAACTCTAATTCGTCCCAGCCACAGTGAGTTCGGCTCGCCAATTCTTATGTGCGTAAAGCTTGTGGCTCGCTGCGCCTATGCATTGACTATCATGGTCTTAACGAGGTTACGCTTAAGGATGCCTACCCACTTCCGCGTGTGGATGACACTCTTGATGACCTAACGGACGTGAATTTTTACATTCACCTCGACCTCGCCTCATGATTTTGGCAAGTTCGAGTACGTGACGATGACACCCACAAGACTGCGCTACAGACACATGATGGTCCGATGGAATGGGTTGCCAAGTCCTCCGGCATGTGCTATGCACCAACTGCGTTCAAGCGGATGATGAACGACATCATGCACAACTTTTTACTCAAGTTCGTGACGATTTACCGCGACGACGTTTTTGTCTACATTCGTACTCCGGAGGTGCACCTTGTGTACATGCGTCTTGTACTTCAACGTTTGAAAGAGGAGGGCTTGAAGTTGTATCTTAAGTAATGCTTCTTCGGTCTTCAAAAGATGGAGTACTTGGGCTACATTGTGTGTGTGGTGGTAAAATTCCAGTTTCAACAAAGAAAATCGAGGCCGTTGCAGACTAGCCAGTGCCTACGACACAAAAGGAGGATCACAATTTCACACGGCTTAAATTGCCATCCATGTCAGCATCCCAAACTATCAACACCATCAACATCGACAATCCAAGATATCAATACCATCAACATCGAAGTTGCAAAATATCATTACCATCAACATCGACAAAATTCACTAGCCTTAGTGCGATGAGGTAAAGCATTGAAGGTGTTACCTGAAGGTTGTTCTAATTTTCTCGTTGTAACAGACCGCGACACACTCCGACATATGCTCATGCAACCGAGCAAAAGGCTGAACAAGCGGCAAGCTTGTTACATGCGGGACTTGCAGCCGTTTGTGGGCACGACGACACTTGCTTATCTCAAAGGAGCCCTGAACGAAGCCGATCCGTTATGCCGCCGGAGACTAGACTCCGTATCTCATGCCCCTTTTCCGTCACATTTAGATTTACGACGTAAGTTCCAGCCGCTATCGAAGGACGCGCAGTTAATTTCAATAATTGTTAACGCGTTGCGATTGAGCCATGAGTTCGTGGATCTTGTTCGCGAGGGTATTCCCAAGACTCGTTAATTGGAACGAGGGTGTGGACAAAAGGAAGTCGGATAGAAGCCAAGTCTTGGTACTTTTGGCGTCTTGATCGCCTTTGTATTCCGCGGAACCCTAATCTCAACAACTAGTCTAAGGTGCACGACATTTCGCCAGCTGGTCACAAAGGAGTTACTTACACTCTTGCTAACGCGCTCGACAGATTTTGGTGGAAACGAACTCACCAAGATGTTAAAGATTTTTGTGAGCGATGCGTTGTGTGTCAACGAGCTAAGATTAAACCATATATGGTTGCGACTCTTTACCCCTTACGTGTTCCACCCAAACCGTGGCATATAGTTGGGCTTGACTACTTAACACACCTTCCTATGAGTAATGGTTTTGATAGTGTGCTGATTGTAGTCGGCCATATGGCTCGAATGGCCCATTTTCTGCCTTATGCATTGAGCGTAAGAGCAGAGGAAACATAAAGTTTGTTTTTACAAGGAGTCTACATATTACATGGACTGCCCCGAGAGTTGGTCAATGATCGAGACAAGAAATTTGTCATTGGTTTCTCGTGGATGCCTTGGAACGCGACGCAACATGTCTTCTAGCCCACATCCGGAGACGAATGGACTAATAAAGTGCGTCAACAACACATTCCATCAATTCTGCGAAGTTTTTGAGGCTACGATGGATCGAAATGGACACGCTTCTTGCATCAAGTGGAATTTGCGTACAACGCCACCCGGGCACTCGGAATTGAGCAAACCCCTTTCGAGGCGAATTTGGGCTTCTCTCATAGGATCGACATGACTTGCTATTGAGCATGCGTCTTTCAACCCCGGTTTCGCAAGACGCAACAAAGCGGTTAAAATTGTTGAAATACTTGCACGCTTTAGTACGATCGTTGTTACAACTCCACAAAAATGCAAGCTCAATCAGAACCGTCGACTGCCCCGCACTTCGTTCGAGGAGACAAGGTGACTGTCGTCACTAAGAACCTCTTCCTTCGTGGACAACCGAACCGTAAGATGCGTAATCGAGAGATGGGACCTTTTACAATCGAGGAGCAGATTAGGAAACTCAGTTACAAATTTAAACTGCGAGCGATACATCGCTTACATCCGGTGTTTCATGTCAACAACCTAAGACCATGTTCTACAACTTCTCTTCGACTTGATAACCTAGTCACTACTCCAAAAGGTGACAACGATGAGTTCGAGGTTTCTCACGTCTCCGTTGTCTTCATCAACACGTTACCTGGACGTCGAGACACATATTTGCTCTTCATAAAGCAGGTCAATGATGACAACATTCCACTTGTTTGGCACCGGTTGAGTGAGATCCACCGTACAACGGCGTTACAAGATTTCTTGTAGACGCCCCAATGGCTCACGTTTGTCCAAACTCATGCGTACAACGTCTTAATGCATGCTTACCTAGCGCGCATTCACGAGTCCCAACAACTGCTTCGGTCAAGGAGCCAAGCCACGGAGGTTCGTCTCACGACTAATCTCATTAGATTTGTCAAGAGGGGGAGGGTAAGAGTGTGACGAGTATTGTATTGCAACACTACATTGCATGATGTTGTACATGTACTCGTTACGAAATTGACCCGTATTTTTCCATCGGAAGGACGTAATTCGTGGCTACGTCGCCAGTGCAAATTAGCGAGGTTGTTGATGTTGTATTGTACGACCAATACCTCCCAATACGTACAAGTACGCACAATGAGTCTAACTAGCCACATGTCGCGCTAGTCTGATTCCCCGAGACAGACAAGCAACGTCCCTAGTAGGTTTAGAATGATGCGAGAACCCTAGCGCCTGGCACGAGGACATTGCGAGAACAAGTGCAAACTAGCTCGGCTGGAGCAATTCAAGCCTAATGCATTAGATGGAGGTGACAAAGCCATTTAATCAATCTCTTTGTTTACAATATGTGATTAAACAATTAAACAACCAAACATCTCTCATCCCTCTCCATCTGTACTTTCACCTGCGGAAGCGACAACATAGCAAAACAAAACATAACCTAACTGTGGCGGCAATTAGCTCTAGAGAGGCAAACTACCACAAGACAGTCTCACATGCAATACATATTCAAATGCTCACGTACAGATCAATAGTTTCATGCTCAGTCTCTACCTAATTCTACTTAATCACCGCATCCCGCATAAGGAATAAGCTGTCAGAAAAAAGACCCGCTCGCCATCTCTTTCCGTCGCCGTGAATGCATTTTTGTGTATGTGCGTCAGTGTGTTGGGTTGTATGTATGAGTGTGGGGGGGCGTTGGTGCATGTTCGTGCGTGTGTGCGTGTGTGCGCGCGTGTGTGTGTGTGTGTGTGTGTGCGCGCGCGCGCGCGCGTGTGTGTGTGTGTGTGTGTGAGAGAGAGAGAGAGAGAGAGAGAGAGAGAGAGAGAGAGAGAGAGAGAGAGCTTGTTTGGGTCTATGCTCGCTTGCATATGTGATTTCGTGTGAAAACTTATATAGGTATAAATGCATGGGAAAAAGATACAAAGTCTTGCCTTATATTTCTTACACATGGGTTTAGGGCATACTCAAGCGAAAAGGAGCCGTCACCCTCTATCTGCGCAACCCGGCCCGTGCAGCAACGTCACCGCGTAATAGTCCATATTGTTTTGTTAATGTGCGTCAAGTAGTGATGCGAGCTGCGCAAGGTTGATATGATACGCGTCGTCTATGTCGGAGGAGTCGGTGGTAGGAGTAATGCCCGAGTGGGTAGCTTTGAGTTTCAAATATTAATAGACCGCATGGACGCTGCGCCGCCGCGCCCGCTTGACGAGTAACGGCACGGCGCAGCCCACTTGTGCTTCCCACTATCTGGGGATGGTGGCGGCAATGGTTGGGGGACGGTTGTATATCGTAGTTCTGAATGCCTATCATCGAGCCTGATTTTAATTGTTGCTGCTCGTATGTCACGGCCGTATAGTCATATACATAGTAAAATACATGTACATTATTCGATGTACGATTCCGACCTAGTAATATGACATGCTTAGAGCGTTCGCGCTTTTCCTCCCGTTAGCTGGGCCCATTCAACGGGATACTCCTCCCGGTGGCCGACTTCGGGAGGAGAAGCGCTTAACAATAGGAACTTCCGCGTTGGCCGGCTCTTTGTGAGACAAAAGTTCGTCATGCCTTCCCCCTCTGCTGGAGGTACCCTTTTTGAATTTGGAAGTAACTTCTAGGTTCGTCTCGTATTGTTAAAGCCGCCGGGAAATATTCGGTATCATCCGGGGTATTCCGTATCCGGTACGACTTTTGATTAACAACATGAACTTCCACCTTGCCTCACCTGCAACACTAACCATGTCGTGATTCAAAACTTAGTGGCAAGATTGCTACAAAGCGGCATGTATTATTTTCCGATGCGTCGGTAGACCGCACGCCCAATACCTAAAGGATGCGGGTTCGGAACCCGGTGAGTCCGAGCTTGGTATGTAGGCGCCTAACGGCCCAAGAAGAAGCCCACGTTCCACATTGGTTTCGGAGCCGGGCTGCCGTCCAAGGAGAGCCCCGGGGGGGGGTCGTGGTGATGTCATGATTTATAACGTAGTGGCATGATTGCCACGAAGCGACATCCATTCTTTTCCGATGCGTCGGTAAAGCGCACGCCTAATACGCTAAATGTCGCGGGTTTGAAACACAAACCCGGTATGTCCGATCTTGGTATGTAGGCGTGTGACGGCTCAAGAAGAACCCCACCTTCCACAACCATGCCCTCCCCTTCCTCCCTTCCTTCAAACCCTTGACCCCCCACATTATTATATCATCGAAAAAATTACGACACCACACCCCCCCACTCCCCGCCACAAGCACACACTCCAATCCCACACTGAGTACAACCTCTACGCAGCAAGAATTTATCACTTCCTAGCAACAAATTTGGACTCTCTCGTCTGCGCACCCCTCTACCGCACACACTATGCCCTTAATGTTTTGTAAACTCTCACATGACCGGACCAACTTCGTTTACCTTGACGGTTATGGGACAGGTGAACTCAACCACCTTGGAGCGCCCGCAACCTACCCCAACTCAATCACCTCCCTCAAAATCCTAGTCACCTCTACACCTCCGTCACACACCAGAAATTGTAATGGGTACAGTCATCGGTACCATTCCAAAATTGGGCCACCCCGCCATGCTCTCAGACAATGCGTGCTCCCTCCGACATATTCATAAATACATCCACAGCCCGCACACCATGCAACAACTTCCCAACCGAGAAATTATCTCGTCCATTCCATTTAACCCTTCAAACACGTATGTCACACGGCTTCACCACCCACATCGGCAAGATCAAAGCACACATGATTTCCAAGGGAAGTGAAATTGCCAACACCTTAGCCAGCGCCTTAAAACATGGGCAACCCCTTAATGCGATATATTTCAAGGGCGCTAAATTCCCCTTAGACCATTGGACATGGCCATATACCACCCTACTCGACGGCCCTATCCCCCCCAATACCCTCACCTACACCAAACTCAAAGCTGATGCCCGGAAACACAGCTTAGCTTCAACCATCACACCATTCCACCTCGGCACCAAACACGGAAACCTACTAGCTATAGCACTGCGCAATGACGAAGACTTCTCTTTCCACGGACAACACGCCTCCCGAACGTCCACACAACTCAAGAATAAAATGGAATTCATGTGGGGCGGACCCAAAACCCACCTTCTATCATGGAAGCAAACCCTCATATGCCCCATATGCGGCCGGTTTACTAGCAACGGACACATAGCGGGCAACTGTCCCTCCATTTTTGGTCCCATACAAGATAGATGCTGCAACACCCTCCAATTCCTCCTTACCCAACTCCAACAAATCAACGGTGGTCGTACAGAGACCATTACCGCTGACTTCAAAAACAAGTAACAAACCCATTTAATTACTTTCAGCGGATGCGTTCCAAGGAATTGAAATTGACAATATATTTTTACAACAATATCGATATATCGGTTGTTGTCTCAGAGCGTCCCCAATTCCGCCATCTAGGTCTTAGGAATCGGGTTTTACGGCGGGGGTCTCCGCATCCATCCCTCTCCGTTGGCGGAAACAACAAAATATCATACCAACATCTAACGCTACAATATTACAAATGAGAAACAATTATGTTGCTATCTCCACGATGCGCGGCCCGCTTCCGCCGCTCAAGGGCGGTGATCTGCCTAGTTGGCCCGCATGTGCTGGTCGAGTAAGGCCTACTCGACTTTTGCTCTTGTGCGATTCCGGCCATACGACTGGAGATGGGGGGAAAAGCAGGCAAAAAAAAACCCTCACTAAGGTACTCGGCGGGCCCGACTCGATTCACGCACACCCTTGTCCGAAATGAATGCCGCTCTTCCCGTCGCAATTGTCCTCATAGCTTTGGCTTTCCCTCCCCTTCGGGGCACGGGGAGGAAACCGCAGTCACATACAACTACCGTATCCCGCTTTTCCCGTCGCCATTTGTCTTGTCCCGGTCGGTTGATAGTTGCTTCCAACGCCTGATGATCCGTAAAGTTCTGCCCGTACCCTCCCCTTGTGGTTTACGCAGCCAAGGGGGGGGGGGGGCTATATGAGCGTTGTCTTGTCGCGATGACCCTTTGCACATCGCCAAAAACGCGGTTGTCGATGTCCGCACTTTTTTTCTATTTAACTGTGTCATGAGGGGAGGACATGTGGGGGGAAGTCGGATCGGGGCGCCAACCTCAAAGGTCACGGGTACGGATGTTTTAGCCGAAATCACCCGTACACGGTTTTTCCGGCGGCGATCGATCTCTAGGACCGTCACCGCTAGACCGTGCCGCTCCTCTCGCCGTGGCGGTACTCCTCGCAATTGATGTCGAGCCCCCCCCATGGGTCGGCTCTACTTCATGAGCGCTAGTCGACGGCTAGCGAGCGCTCTCTCATGGCGCTACTTCCCAGATGTCCGCCGCCAACTCCAATAACCCACTGATATGTCCGTACCTTCCTCGCCTCTACGCGCTCTTTGAGGTACATGCCCCGCCCGGCCCCCAAATAGGACGGTGTATGAGGAATATTTGGTCTTGAAAAAATATACCGGACATGCCGAGCGGGATATATTGGCGCTAGTAGTGTAAATACATAATTTCTAAAAAACCTCCGTAGTTGGCTTTCCCGGGAGTTATTGGATCCTAGCTGCCGGCTCACCCTGCCTAGGCCCCTACCGTGCTAGGCCTAGCACGAAAAATGGATTACCATCGCCCACCACGAGGAGATGGGGGTGAACGCGGACGGGCTTGCGAACGCACCCCCCTCCGGGGCCCCCGCCACTGCGCTGCCGGCGGGCGCCTACATTCCACGAACCCATCCTACACCTCGAGTTCTGCTGCACCCAATACCCCTCCTGCGCATACATACACCTTGTCCAGTGGCTCCACCACATGCTCCTCGTTTACCGCATCCTTCACTACTTACAAACGACTCCACCGCACCTTTCATCCCTTTCCGCCCAACAACCCATACAACTGACACACATCTTACCCGATCCCCCAAGGGGAAAGTAAAGCCCCACCACAACTTCGGAGAGGGCGGACAACGAGATCCCCAACCAAAATTTTGTGTACCAAATTTCAAAGATGGCTTCTGCGAGAAGGTCCTTATTATAGGGCATCCAAAGCAAACCTTGTAATCGTCATAAATCGTTTTATTTGTTTTTGCCAAGCCCCGCACAAATTGTCTTATGAGGTTGCGCAATTCGACGGGACTTGCTTGGTAATGCGGCTCATATTTTTTGGAATACTTTGGAAAATAAGTTATTTCGCCAAAACATGATATTTTGGTTTTGGAGGACGTGATTAGATGTGTTCGACGCGCATTCAACAACCGCCACCAACGGAATCATATTCAGAAAGTTTAAAGCTCATATGATCATTTTATGACCTTTTACATATTGCGGCCGAACGGAGCTCGCCCTTGATTGGGGTGTGGGGCTATCGGTGGTAAGTATAATCCGTACGCGATTTCGTGCGTTCCTTCACAACGGCATGCCAAACACCTCCCCCGTCCGTCAATTATGCATATTATTTATGCACGGACGTCGCGCAATCATCCATTTTGCGGCGCTTTGAGCCCGTTACTTCTTTTGTTTGCCCGGCTGCAAGGCGACTGTTTTAAAGAGCTTGTTGCACGGCGGGTGCGGGCGCGTGCAAAAGCGCAAAGTAACACCCCATGTACTACCAAAATCCGGTACGTACTGCTGGAATTCGCCCCCGCCAATATATGTTGGTTTAGGGTTATGTCGGCGCAGTCCATCTTGGGCGCCACAGCAAGGCCCGTAGAGGGTGCCGCTGCGGGCTTGCCTGCCAGTCCCAAATCCCGGGGGCGAAAAAAAAAGAATAGGCAGGGAGTTACTTACAGAGATAAATGATTACAAGAGGCCTAATGTGTTTGTCAATAAAATCGATGGGAATGGTTACACATTCTCACATGCTGCGAAAGTACAAAATATCATCCGGATTTTTGTGGAGGAGTGTAGTAGAGGTCCAGCCTGCCGTGGTGAGCTTTGGCGGCGCTCCTTCCTCCCCGCGTCATCGACTCTCTCCCGCCTTCCCCATGCGGCCCCCGCTTGCTGTACCTCACCCCGTTTACCAGTTTACAATCGAGACAGTCGCGCACAAACGAAGCGCCCGCCGTCCAGTATTCAGGAGTAACGGTGTACATCCGTTCTAGTAGCTCCCCCTCCCCCCCCCCCCCCCCCCCCCCCAGCGCCGCATCACCACTTCCCTGTCGCGACTCACACGGCAGCCTATCTATCATATATGTGCCACCCCCTCACTTGGACGCGTGCCTACTCGTCTTGAGCTCGAAGCTGGTCCACAGGGCTGTCGTGATATACGCCTAAGGTTTTCCGGGAATGTATCGCGGGGGCGGTCGGGTAGGTCGTGGTGGTTCGGGCACGGGTACGGGTCAGTGTACCGGGCGAGGTCAGCAGCGGCACCGGTCGAGCAACTCGGCACCGAGCCCCGCACTGCTCACCAG
This sequence comes from Tetraselmis chui, assembly GCA_026401115.1. NCBI lineage: Eukaryota > Viridiplantae > Chlorophyta > Chlorodendrophyceae > Chlorodendrales > Chlorodendraceae > Tetraselmis > Tetraselmis chui. The sequence goes on from JAPMLY010001413.1 coordinate 88,149, forward strand.
CTACATTAAAAAAGCATGGACCATCGACGCCCTGTTCGATACCTGCTCTGCGCACCAGGACCGCTTTAACCACATTCACCTGTCTGCGTGCTGGAGCAAGCTGGGCCAGCTATCCGGCGGGGGCGACCGCCGTTGGTTCGAAAAACATGCGGCGGCATTGGCGTCGCTGGTAACGGCCGCAACGCGCACAGTGTCCAATAGTCCGGACATCCGAGCCCGCGAGCTCGCCAACATATCGCACGGCGTCGCCAAGAGTGGGCGCGGTGGAGACGCGCGTGAGCTGATGGAGGCGCTAGCGAGGGCAATAGAGCCTCGTCTCTGTGACTGTAACGCGCAGGAGCTCGCCAACACGGCGTGGGCCTTCGCCAAGGTTGGTCACCCCGACGGCCAGTTTCTGATGGCGCTCGGTCGGGTCGCGACGCCGCGACTGTCCGACTTCAACCCACAAGAACTCACCAACACAGCGTGGGCTTTCGCGACCGCCGGTGTGCACGACCCACCCCTGTTCGCAGCTTTGGCTCGAGTTGCCGAACATCGACTGGGGGGCTTCAACACGCAGGGGCTCGCCAACACGGCGCTCGCGTTTGCCAAGGCGGGGGTAGCGGACGCTGCCCTTTTTACTAGCATGGCGCGAGTTGTGAAGCAGCGACTGTCCGACTTCAACACGCAGGATCTCGCGAACACGGCGTGGGCGTTTGCCAAGGTTGGCCAATTCGACGCAGCGCTGTTCGCGGCGCTGGCGAGGATGGCGGAGAAACAGCTGGCGACCTTCAACGCGCAGGGTCTCGCTAATACGGCGTGGGCGTTCGCCAAAGCGGGTCAACTCGACGCGGAGCTTTTTGGGTCGTTGGTCGCTCCCATCCAAAGTCGAATGCGCGACTTCAACTCGCAGGACCTCGCCAACACGGCCTGGGCGTTCGCTAAGGCGTGTCACCTGGACGAACGGCTGTTCACGTCACTGGCGGCTTCCACGCGCGCTTGCCTCTCCGACTTCAACACTCAAGATCTCGTGAACACGGCGTGGGCATTCGCAAAAGTGGGACACCTCGACGCGGCGCTGTTCCCTTCGCTTGCGGCCTCCATTGCCACTCGAGGGCTGGACGACCTCAACGCGCAAGGGCTGGCTAACGTGGCGTGGGCGTTTGCCAAGGCGGGTCACCCCGACGGTCGACTGTTTACGGCGCTCGGGGCCTCGGCGGAGCAGCGCGTGAACGACTTTAGCGCGCAGGATCTCGCGGATATCGCATGGGCGTTTGCCAACGCGGGTCACCTGGAGTCGCGACTGTTCGCGTCGCTCGCGGCGTCGACAGAACGCTGCATTGACCAGTTTGACGAGGAGGCGCTGGATAACGCGGAGTGGGCTTTTACGCGGGCGGGGCAGCAGAAGGTGGCGCAGCGTCTTCGGCAGCGTAGGAAGCGGAGTGGTGGGGGCGTTGTTGGGGTGGGCGGGGCGGTAAGCGAGGCCGACTGTGCAAAGTGCGGCCGGATTGTAATCGCTGGGGGCGGTATTGGCGGCGCTGCGGCTGCGGTGGCGCTGCAGAAGAAAGGGTTCGACGTGATGGTGCTGGAGGCGGACGCGAGCTTTGACTCCCGCGCGCAGGGTTATGGGTTGACGATACAGAGGCAGGACGCGACGCAGGTCCGCCGGTCACTCTCCCTCTTTGCTTGTTCAAAATTCTATTGAGGCATTGGGATGTTGCTGACCACAATTCAGGGTCTATCTATTGGTAAGACTAGCCATATTGTTATTATTTAAATATTTACCCATTGGCAATTTATTTCGATAGAATACAGGGGTGGTTGCCATTTGTTTTGTGTGCTTATTTTAGTTATATGCAAGAAATGATCTGTCTTATCTGTCTCCGATTATGGTTTATTCTTATTTACAAGAGAGATGGAGACAAATCAAGTAAATCAATAAACGACATTGATCGGTCTTTTGTCCATTGCATACTGGTCGCCAATTCATTACCTCTAAGTAATATCCATCCACAGCCTATGTCCGTTTCGTGTCTCGTCATTGGCCCGTGCAAAACTTGAACGAGCAGCAACTCGACACTGTTGCGTGTGTAGAGTAATTCACATACTGCGTTGTTTTGATCTTCAACCCTGAAAGACGACATTCTGTCGATGCAGGTTCTGTGCCCAATTTCGCTTCAAGATCATGCATCCCCCCCCCCCCCCGCCACCCTCTCCTCCCGCCCCCCACCACAACAACCACCACGCACACACACACACACGGTCGCGCGCACGCATAAATTATATTTAAGCACGCCTCTCTCTCTCTCTCTCTCTCTCTCTCTCTCTCTCTCTCTCTCTCTCTCTCGCTCTCTCTCTCACACACACACACACACACACAAAACCATTCTTTCTCACAGATATGCACACGGTCACTCTCACAAATTGATACGCACACTCATGCACTCTCGCAGTCAGTCACTCGAAGTCACACTGATACGCACACACACACACACACACACACACACACACACACACACACACACACACGCTTTCTCTATCCGAACTCCCCCCTTCCCCCCCACCCACACACACAAACGCACACACGCGCACGCACACACGCGCGCATGTGTGCAAGCACTGTTATATCCACACATATACCAGCGACACACACGGAAACACACACATACAAACACATATATATGCACATAAACAGCAGCAAGATTAAACACACACACACACACACGCACACACACACACACACACACACACACACACACACACACACACACACACACACACACACGCACACATATACACACACTGGTAGCCCTCCCCCCCACACACAAACAATAACTGATATATGTACATATGATCCAAGAAGTACAAGCACGCACATTCGTACATGGAATAATGGTCACGCACGTGCACACACACTCTTGCGCGCGCGAAGCTGGGACGTTATGGATTGGTTTTTCCGTGTCCATCTGAAAGTGCGGGTTTTCATGCCAGACATGACAAGTTTGTGGCAATGACATGTTTTGCGACGTCGCAGGCGTTGGGGATCAGCCTCGCGCAGGACGACGCCCCCTCCACCTCGCACTACACCTTCTCCTCCGACGGCCGCATCATCAACTTTTACGGCGAGGCGTTCGGCAGCAAGACCAAGGACCGTCGCGAGTTTGACAACTCGGGGCGCTTCATGCACGTGCCGCGCCAGGTGCTGCGCGCGCGGCTGCTGGAGCGAATCCGTCCGGGCACCATTCGGTGGAACAGCAAGGTGAAGGGCTTCTCGTGCTGGAGCGACGCGGAGGGCGGCGGTGAGTGGGCCTGGTCACGCCGGTCTCATAGGAAAGGCAGCGTGTGTCGAACTAGATTGTATTTAACACCTTCAACGTAAGAATTAATCATGATTGAGTTGCTTACAAAATTTATTGTTTTGCTGTTGGATGTACCTTAGCTGTTTTTTTACATAGCATTCAGCGGACTTCCTATCATCATAATCGCATTCTGTGTATTTGTCTTTTGCCGTGAAAAAGCGACTGCGGTTTCGAAAAAAATATACGTTTCTATATTTTGTTCGTTAATCGGGCGTAAAATGGGGCACAATGCTGGGTAAACTTGAAGCCCTAAACCGTAAACCCTAGAAACAAAATATTTTACGAACGATTGTGTTTCAGACAAAATGTTTATGAAGGGCATTTAGGACCACCTGAAGCAGCTCATAAGCGGAATGGTCGAGTGTTTGGGAACTCCGTTGCAATTGATTTTGTGCTTAAACTTTTTGAATTCTCTGAAGAGGTATCCGAACCCACACATTAAACATTAACACACAAACTGAGCAAAAACGTAAATGCTCAGTTTCCAATTGACGTGTTTGCTGTGCAGCTTCTCTTTTCTCCATTTATGTATTTTCGCGCTGTCGCATACAATCACATATATAATTCCGTAGTACTGTTGCAGAGCATTTGTTATGATTTAGGAACTTTCGTTTTTTATTGCCGACGTAGCGAAAAGTGGTCTGCGATTACTTTTGTTTCTACATTTCATATATATCATTGGACAAATGTTTCTCTACGAACCAGAAGGCGATAGTCTCTTCGTGTGGCGGGCGTGCTGCTGCCGCTGCGCTTACTCGCTTGACTCACGCTGTGTGCGCTGCGTGTGACAGCCCCCGACAAGAACGGCGTGACGATCACGCTGACGGACGGCACCACCCTGGATGCCGCGCTGTTGGTCGCCTCCGACGGCATCTTTTCCACGGTGCGCCGCCAACTGCGCCTCCCGGGAGACCGCCTAAACTACGTCGGCCTGCTGGTTGTGCTGGGGATCGTGGAGGGGTCGTCGTCGGGGATGGGGGTGCCGCCGCTGGCGCTGCGCCGAATCTTCGAGACCGTCGACGGCGTCACGCGCGTCTACGCGATGCCCTTCACCACCACGTCCACCATGTGGCAGCTGTCGTTTCCGTGTACAGAGGAAGACGCGCGCGGTTTTTCGCAAAACAGCGACGCACTTCGGACGGAGATCTTGCGTCGATGCGCGCAATGGCACGACCCCATCCCCGCCCTCATTCGCGCCACCCCGCCCAACGGCATGTCCGGCTACCCCGTCTTCGATCGCGAGACGCTGTCGCCCGCGACGCTACGGAGCGCGCAGAACGCGCCGCAGCGTCGCCGAGTGACTCTGATCGGCGATGCCGCGCACCCCATGACGCCCTTCCGCGCGCAGGGCGCCAATCAGGCGCTCCTGGATGCCATCCTCCTCGCTGACGCGCTCGCGGATGGTGTGCGACGGGAGGGTCCCGTGGCGGGGCTCGACGTGGCGCTGCCGTTGTTTGAGCGAAAAATGTTGAATCGGGCGGCGCGCGCGGTGGTCGCGTCGCGAGAAAAGGCGAAGGAGCTGCACAGCGCGCTGGCGTTACAGCCGGCGCGGAAAGCACAGCGCGAGACGGGTGTCGACATGCGGAGGGTCGTTCGGGCTCTGCGTGCGAAAGGGATAGTCGCGCAGTGCGCCAACGACCCGCGCGGACTTGATGCCGTGGTCGAGGAGGCAGCACAGCTGCGGGCCGGGACGTCATTGTCGGAGAATATCGTGTCGAGTGCTGGGAGAAAAGAAAAGAGGGGTCGCGAGGCTGCGGGCGATGATGACACGGAGACGGAGACGAGGAAGCGTAAGACGGAGGGGCTGGAGGCGGTGACGTTGAAGGTGCTAAAAAAAAGCGGCGGGGCAGCGGGAATGCGGCGGCTGAAGCTGCGTAAGAAGGTTTTGTTGGCGATGGGGGCGCGTGCGGGGGCGAGCGTGGCGCGCAAGAGGGCGCTGCGTGAGGAGTGGGAGCGCATGGTTCGCGGGAGTGCGAGGCTCAGGGTGGAGGAGGAGGAGGGGGAGGGCGAGGGGGGCGTGGTGTACGCGGTGTAGCCGTCAGGTAAGTCACGTAAAATTAAAATTTCTTACAAGAAAAAGCAGTGGAGGCCACCAAGCAAAAAAGAAGAAAGGAGGAAAAAAAAAAACCAGTAAAGTCACGTAAACGATCAAGTAAGTCAAGTAAGTGACGTAAATGCGTCAGAAACGCATTTTTGGAAAAAAAGATGAAATTTTGTAAATCAGAAAAGCGGTGGAAAACTACCAAAACAAAAAGAAGCCAAGAAATGACGGTTAATTATTTGAGCCCGCTGAAAGATTCAGTTGATGTTTGATTACAAAGAAAATACTGGAATCCACCAGCAAAGAGGAAAAGGAAAAATGCACGGAAGCCTCAGCCCTCGGAGCAAGGAGGCAGGCCAACAACAGCTGCGCCACCCTCCTGCAAGGCATCACGGACATAAGAACCCAGCGTGCCATGAAGAACCACAAAAAGGCGCTGCATGAACTCACGACGCACAACCCCAAGACATCGACGGAAGGGGACAAAGGAAGACCGCCGTACAAACTCCTTCATGCGGGCATAACTTTCAGCCCGTGCAGAGCGAGAGTCCGCCGCACCCATGCTTGGAAAACGCCAAATGGCCACCAAAATAGCCAAGCGATCAACAAGGTCAACCGCCATAGGAGCCAACTGGCCCCCGTCCTCAAGCGCAAAGGGGCAATTGTCATGAACGGACTAAATGGAAGGCGTGTTTAGGGTTTTTAGATTTTTAGGGTTTAGGGAAAAAGAATGAGTGAGGGAAGAAGTTCGGAGCGCGCTTATTACAGATGATGCGTGCAGTAAATTCCGGTAAAAATATTACTACAAATAATTTCTTACAAGAAAAAGCACTGGAGGCCACCGAGCAAAAAGAAGAGAAAAGGAAAAAACCTAAGCCCCAAGTATAAATATTTATATTTAATATTGTAGAGTGAAGACGAGCCTCATTCGTTGAAATTAAAATAGACAATGATTACAGAATGCACAAGACAACTGATGCCCTCCCTTACTCATTCTTTGCAATGCGCAAGCTGCGTTCACCTTCGGCGGCTTTGCTCGCCCCCTTGTCCTTCATCTGCGTGCTCCGATCCTCGCGCCCCCTGCTGATGGACCGGAGGGCGTCGTCGCTGTGGCGAGTAATCGGGTTGAGTGCGCGCGTTAAGGGGAGAGCAAACTGTTTTGTGGGGCTCAATCACTCTCTTTCCGAGGACCGAATGTTGGTTGTATAACAACGTGCAGCAGTGCAACAAAAGGAACGGGGTAGAAGGGCGTCAGGGCGCGACGGGAACATAAAGTCATAGATAGTATGAAAAAGCATATAACACCACCACCCCTCTCCCAACGATCCATAGCGTACACATAAGCACACACACGTCCCCGCATACACACACATCACAAACACACACACACACACTGTCAGAATAGGCATGGCAAATGTTTTCATAATTCACATTGGGTTAATGAAATGCAACTTTGTTTGATATATTGCGTTGATTTTGATTTGTTCTGTTGCAAAACGAGTCGATTAAACAAAGCAAGAAAGCTCTCTACGCTTAATATTGACACAGAATCAAACGGCGTCCTCGGTTGTTCATGGGAGCGGAGAGACACTCGCGCATTGCTGCCATGGCCCCCCCACTTCCCGAACCAAAGTTCGACTGCAGGTTGTGTTCAATATCGACTATGACAAAGCACACGGTCCTTTATATTATGAAAGCTAAATGAAACGATTTTTTCTTCATTGTTGCTGTCTTGCGTGTTTATGTTTCGTGGAGTGCGGCGGTGCATGAGCTTACTCATTGCATCGGATGATTCAATGTGCGGGACACACCAACTCGGCTCCCTGTCCTGCCAGGCCTGCAGCCCATCGCTGCTCTATATTAATAGGCGACGGGTCTTTCGTGATGCAGCTGCTCTAAGGGGTGCCTCCACAGAATGACTGATGAACCTTTTTGAATGTTGTGTGTGGTTTTGTGAACAATCATTGTATTTTCGGGAAGTACCAGTACCGTACATGTAACATGTAAGTAAGGATAAATGTTTTCGCACACCGTCGGCAAATTACAATTAGTGTAAATATACAATTGATTACAAAATATGTGTTAGCCCTTGAAGGTCAAGCAAAAAGAAACAGATCAGGGGTCAGCCACTGACAGGCGGGAAGCAGGCAACAGCAGCAGCAGCAGCAGCAGCCGCAGCAGCACAGCCACCCCGCAAATCATCCCAGAGATGCATCCCGACATTACCACGGATAGCAACCGAAATGCGCTGATGAAACAAACTCGTACAATTCCTTCGCAATCACTCCCTTCAATTTTTAAAATAAAATAATTCAATAACCAAATCAACCCAAAATCTTAGCCCGCTCCCAAAACGTCGCTCCCGCTGCCAAAACCTCTTCTTCTTCCACTCCCCCTCCCCCCCATCCTCCCCCGCCTCACACCCACACACCACCGCTCCCTCACCTTTACTTCACACGGCCACTCCTCATTCATTTTCCAATTTTCTATTTGTAAGCTCATCCATGAACCCTCCCTCCCACCACAACCAGCCCTGACACCAGAGCCAGTCCCTCCACTACTATCTTCTCATCCTCCCCCGCCCCCCCTTTCCTCCCTCCTCCTCCTTTACCGCCGCAGCTAAGGCAGCCAAGCGCGCCTCATCAGCCGCCACCGCCGCCGCCGCCGCTTCCTCCCAACCGCCCAACGACACCTCTCCCTGTCCCTCTCCACCTCCTGCAACCTCTTCATCTCCCTCTACCATGCGCTCCGCGTCGTCTCGCCCCTCATCGCCGTCCTGAGGGTGCTCCGGTGCCTGCGCGGCTGAGGTGGCGCGCGACATCGACTGAACGGAGGCGGCAAAGTTGCTCCAGGTGCGCTCAAGAACATCGGCGCCGGGGAAGTCGGAGAAGACGTCGATGCGGGGGGGGCCGCCGCGCCAGGGGAGGCAGCCGGTGGCGCCGAAAAAGAGGAGGACACAGGCCCAGCAGGCCAGGAAAGCAGCCACCTAGGGCGAGAGAGTGGGGGAGGGGGGTCAATGGGGGAAGGGGTTGGCATTGAGAGAGGAGGCAGCGTTAGGGCAGGTGGGGCGGAAGGAGGATGGTGGTGGGGGGAGGGTGGACGGAGGGGAGGGGAGGGGGAAGGCTAGGAAGGGTAGGAAGGGGAGAGGTGTGCTGTGGGGAGGAGATACAAAATGGGGAGGAGGGGGGAGTGCTATTCAGTGGAAAGGGGTGTCGAGTTGGAGAGAGTGGAGCGGGGCAGGAGGCGGAAAGAAAGAGGGGGGAGGGGGGAGTTAGTGGAAGGAGGGGGGAAAGGAAGAGGAGGGAATTATTTGTGGATGAGAGGTGAGGAAAAAACTTGGAGAAAGAGATTAAGAGACTGGGGGAGATTGGTTGCTGAGATCGGCATAGGGTTGGAGGTAAGGGGGGTGGTGGGAGAAATGGATGGGATGATTGGTGTGTATGAAGAGGGCGGTGAGGGGGAAGTAAGGAGGGGTGATTGAGGTGTGAGCGAAGTTATGTCGGGAGAGGAGGGGGGGGGGGGGGGGGGGGGTTGAAAACGCGGAGGAGATGGCGGAAGGATACCATTCAGTTCACAAAGAAGGGGAGTCGGAGAGGGAAGATATGTACTTCGGGAGGGGGAAGCGGGGGAGAGGGTGGGTAGGAGCGGTGTGAGGGTGGAGTGACTGAGAATATGAGGAGGGGGTGGAGGGGACTGCGACGCGGGTAACTCTGTGTGGCGGGAGAAAGTGCAGATGGTGAGCGATGGAGTGCAAGGGTATACATAGGGCGGGTTTGGAAATGACAAAGGCAGAGACAGTTAGGGAGGGGTTTTGGGGGCTGGAAGGATGGGCTAATAATAAGGGGATGAAAAGGGAGGACAAGGATGAGGTTCGGGTGGAAAAGGGTGTCGGGAGAATGTGTGGGTGGGTGGAATAGGAATGGGCGACCGAGATTAGAGGGGGGGGGGGGGGGGGGTACTAGGGGGGTGACCACAGGTACCGGTTGCACTACGAGTGGAAATCACGGAGAAGCATCGAAAGAAAGAGATCCGGGCGGGGTATGACGGAAGAGAGGAGATGACTGTGAAGAGATAGAGGGGAGTAATGCAAAGCCGCGAAGGTGGCGTAAGGGCAAATGTGGGAAAAGTAAGAGGGGAAGTGGGGAGGAAGGGGGAGACTCACGATGGTGGCGGCCAAAGGGAAGCCAAAGTGTTGGGTCAGAATCCCGCCCACGATGGGTCCAACCACCTCACCTGCACGACGCATCAAATGAATGAAACCACCGGGGGCGACAAAGCAAGGCTGTACTACTGCCCACTGCCTAGATGTCCCCCCTCTTCCCCCCATCCATAACACACACACTCACACACACACACACACACACACACACACACACACACACACACACACACACACACACACACACACACACACACACACACACACACACACACACACACACACAAAGAGAGATAGAGAGAGATCCTTACACATACACACAGACAGAGACACAATCACACATAGACACAAATACATGCATAAACAGAAAGGCATGTGTCCCCCACCCCTCCCCACCCACACACCCACGCCCCTCATGTTTCAAAGGCAGCGGCTGCTCACCGATGCTGTACATAGACGCATACAACGCAGCGACGGTGTCTTCCGCCCCGGGCCGCCCATTCTCCGCCTCGATCATATCTGTCCAGCGAAAAGAGGTTAGTGACGCTTCAGAGCATGGCCTGAGTCGTGGCGATGGAGCAACTGTGGGAGGCAGAGGGCATGCCATACTCCCCAAGCCATACAACTTAAACCACAAAAACCTAAAACATTATTATCGGGACAGAAAAAGAAGAAAAAAAGGTAGTTCCAGCTGACGACCATCGCTACGCTAAATGCTATCTGTACTTGCTTTACATGCGCAGAACACTTTTAAATGAGAGGTGACCCCAAATTATAAGCGCATTTCTCTACAAAAGCTTAAATCCACAAAAAAAGGTTGTGCGTGAGTGCGTGTGTGTGTGTGTGTGTGCGTGTGTGTGTGTGTGTGTAAGGAAGAGTGTGTGTACGTTTGTGTGTGAGTGTGTTGGTGTGTGTAAGATAGAGTGTGTATGTGTGCGGTAGGTTGTAAGAGAAAATCTGTGTGTGTCCGTGCGGAAAAGAGAGAGAGTGCGTGTGTGTGTGTGTGTGTGTGTGTGTGTGTGTGTGTGTGTGTGTGTAAGGAAGAGTGTGTGTACGTTTGTGTGTCAGTGTGTGTAAGATAGAGTGTGTATGTGTGCGGTAGGTTGTAAGAGAAAATCTGTGTGTGTCTGTGCGGAAAAGAGAGAGAGGGTGTGTGTGAGTGCGTGCATATGTGCCAGTGTGCTAGTATATGTATTAAGAGACAAAGAGAGAGTGTGTCTATCTGCCTGTGTGTGTGTGTGTGTGTGTGTGTGTGTGTGTGTGTATGTGTGTGTATGTTTGTGTTTGTGTGTTGGGGGGATGGGGGGGGTTGGAGGGTATGGGGAGGAGGGAAGTGGGGGGAAATTGGAAGCTCGATGGGGAAGGGGAAGGCGGCTCACCAGGCACCAGCGGCACACTGAATGCTACGCCGAGGCCAACGAGCGCCATCCCAGTCAGTTTGTACGTCCACTGCAATGCGTCGTCGCCGTGAGGCAGCCCAGGCGAGGGCCCCATCAGCGCCAGTCCCACCGCCGCGATGAGAAAGGAGGCGCAGATGAGGCGACGGTTGCCGGTGAGGTGCTCCGATATAAACCCGCCCAACGGCGCCCCAAAGCAGTACGCCACCTTGAGCGGCAGCAAAACCCATACAGTAGACAGTCAGCCAAACGAAGGGATTCTCGATAGCACCCCACCGGTGTTCGGAAGCCATGACATGCTGCTGGTGCTATAGCAATGAGTACACCAGACAACTATTTGAACACTTTCTAAAATATTGTAAAAATAATTTAGGATAGTGAAATGTCAACGACCATCATTCGTCTAACAGTTTCCCAAAACGGAAGCAAGTACAGCCGATGCTGTCAGCCATCTGTGCTATCAACATCGACACAGCTTAGTATCAACCAAATAGACGAGCCAAAGGTT
>JAPMLY010001414.1:0-104494 GCA_026401115.1 Tetraselmis chui
TTGAGAGAGCGGGCGAGGAGGTTGGACGGAGGGGGGTGGTGTAGAGAGTCAATCCAGGTAGCGGAGGAGTGAGTTAGGTGGAGGAGGCCGAAGTGAGAGTTTTGCCATGTGAGGACGAGGAGGGAGTGGTTAGGCGTCCCCGGACGGGGGGGGGGAGCCGCGGTTGGCGAGGTTAGTCCAGTGGCTGGGGTATTGGGAGTTGTGGTGGTGATTATCGACTTCGTTGTTAGTGATAACTGTGTACGAGGCTGTGGGAGTCGAGTGGAGTTTGCTTATTGTGGTAGCGAGGCAGTATAGGTTAGAGAGGTCCTGATATTGTCCCCATTGGAAGGAGAGGACTGCAGAGGTATCGAGGTAGCCGATGGGGGTGGGGAGGCCGTATTCAAGGTTTAGGTCGAATACTTAGTTATGTAGTGCTATGCAGCAGGTGCGGGGGTTAAAGTGGGCCGGGAGAGTGGATTGTAGCGTGGTGTTGACAGTGTGACTTCGGATATCGGGCTGGGGGGTGGGGGGTTGGTTGTGGGGACTAACCTCCGGGCCGTGAGGCCCATCTTGTGGGGGACTAATGATGATAAGCGGCCTTGCCGGCTGAGGCTTGTGGAGGGCGAGGGTGTGAGGCTCCGGAGGGTCCGTTCGTCGAGGTCTTGCGCATTTCGGCGAGCAGAAGGTCCTTGGAACGGATGGTCGTTCGGAGCTTAAGAGGGGGTGGGAGGTGTAGGGATGTCGGAGAGAGTATGAGAGGGATGGGGAGGGGGGATTGAAAAATTGCAAGCAAGGTGTGGTAGGTATTAGGAGGAGGGCGATAGTGGGGAACTGCAGTGACAGAGGGGGCTGTCGATATCGTATCAAAAGTGCTTCGGGGCTTCCGAGAGAAGCCGCGGAGCAGGCCTAAAGGGAGTGAGGAATGTAGGGGCTGGGGAATACGTGTATCGTTGAGAGTGTTAGGGGTACGTGACTGCAAGACCGTGTCTGTAAGAAGGGGGCGATATTTCCGGGGCATGTAAGTACGCGGGGGGGGGTGGGTGGTCGGTTAAGCTGTCGGATAGAGCAGGGCGGGCGGGCTAGTCTCATCGGGGGAAGAGTTGTCAATATTGTAACGACATGCGAGTTGGGCAGAGCATGGAGGGTGGAAAAAGTGGGAGGGAGAACGACTGCACTAGGGTCTACAGTGAGGTAATCGCAGGTAAGCGCGAGTGTCTGATGGGTCAGTCGGGTTAGGCGGGCCATTATGTAAACAGAAAAGGGGAAAAAATTAGAAATCGGAGGGGCACAGCGACAAGAGCGAGCGTTGGACATAGCAAGGGAGCAGCGGAGGGACAGCCGTCAACTGGAGGGTTAGGTAGGGGGGAAGAGGTGAGCGGGGCACCGGTGTCTGCGGCTGATACCGGGGGAGGAGAGTGGGAGGCGTCGGCGGACGGATCGTGTCGGTCGGCAAGCGGGGAGTTCGTGCGAGGGGGAGCGTACATGGCCCGGGCTGGCGCGACATGCCAGGTGGCATGTGTAGCTGTGAATAGGCTAGTGTATTTGTGGGGTAGGAGGGTAACATGAAGGGGAGGGGGGTATCGGCGTGAACTGATCAGGGCGGTGTTTAGTGCAGGGGCAAGAATCAGGCCTGTAAAATATTTTTTTCTCTGATTAAAGAAAACGACAGTCGAGTTTCATGATATTGCTTTACTGGTCGAATTTTGAAGCACTGTTGCTCGGAAGCATTAAGGTGAGGGAGAGGTGTCGATTTTAGTGCGCTGTTAACGATAGGATCATCGTAGGCTAGCGGGAGGGGACGCTGGGGGCAAGACATGTCCTTACTGTGGGACGGGGGTGACGGTCGGTGAGCGGCAAGTTCGGGCTAGAGGGAGCGTATAGGGCAAGGGCCGGCGCGACAGGCCAGGCGGTACGTGCAGCTGCGAGGAGACTAGTACATTTATGGGGTAGGAGAGTAGCATGAGGGGGAGGGGGGTGGCGATGAGTGCTGATCAGGGCAGTGGTTAGTGCAGAGGTAAGAATCAGGCCTGTAGAATATTGTTTTATTTGGTTTAAAGAGAACGATTCTCGAGTCGCATGATGTGGCATTTTTGGTCGAGCTTTACAACACTGTGGCTGGGAAGCACTAAGGTGAGGGAAAGGTATCGATTTAGGTGCGTTGTTAACGAGAGTATCAGCGTAGGCTAGCGGGAGGGGGCGGGGGGTGCTAGACTGGGCCTTACTGTGGGATAGAGCGGGACGATCGCACCGGTACGGGTCTTTTGTGTGGGTTGTAGAGTCAGCGGCCCGTCCCAGGTCGGTGGTTGACCTGGGAGCGGCGAGGACCAGAGGCGTCTGGAGTCCTCTGACTGGTGATTGTTCCAAAGCCGTGTCCAAGTCTTGGGTGGATGGGGGTGGTTGGGGCACAGGGTTGAGTAGAGCGAGCGGATGTCCCGCTGGATAGCTCCGGGGGTTGTAGGGGTCCGCGGCGGGCGCATTCACGGGCCGATCCCGCAATGGCATAAGCAGAGTCGATGAGTGGGGGGGGGTAGGGGTCGAGGACATTTCGATCGAGTTGGATTTCGAGTGTGTGAGAGAAGTAGTGGGGTTGATTGTGGCTTTTCGAGTAGGTTTTTGAGTGTATCGCGCGTGTTGGCTGCACGCGACCAGGCCCGGTGGGACCTGGGTTTGTTGGATGTTGGCGGCAGACGGGAACGTCCGGACGCTAGGAGGGGCGCGGTGTGGCGCGCCGCTCCCCTGGGGGGGATCTTTTTGTAAGCGATGGGTGTGATTGTTCTTGCGTAGTACTTTGACGGGTACATGTGTGGTGTTCGAAGTGGATGGCGCGATAGCTGTCGGGGGGATGAAATTCAAATCCTTGGAAGCTGCGCCTTTGAGTGTGTACCGTCTGGTGTCGCTACGGATCCACTGACCATTGTGAGCTAGGCTTTGGTGGGGAGAGGTGAATGGTACACGCTGTTTAGCGGCCCTGTCCACCAGTCTTGCGCTCGATGGGAGGCCAGGCCCAGAGCGAAGACGATCGGCGTTGCTCATTAGAGCTACCGACCCATCCCCGTTATGTGGTGAAGTAGTACTTTAGTAGTACTTTGGATCTTTTTACTGTCTTTAGTGACGGTAGGAAACGTTTTTTTTGGAGTGGCGGTAGGGTGTGTGTTCCCATCGGGGGAGGATGAGGATGGTAGCGCTGGGTGTGTGAGGGGCTGTGAGGTGTGCGCTGGTGATTGCGTGTTCCATGGCTCGTCGCATGCACTCGTGGTCGTATTCGGGGTTGGTGCCTTGCCATGTGTGTGGGGCATTGCTGCCGCTGGATGAGAAGATTATATCTTCGGGGTAGAGGGAGTGGTAGGTGTGGGAGTGAAGGGATTTATTGAGGGGGTCGGAGTAGAGTTCTGTCTGTATGTGGAATGTGTGGCGGAGAGCTGTGAGTAGGTCTTCTCTAGTGGCCCATCTATTACGGGTGGTGGTGGCGGGTGTGGGTGAGTGGATTTCTGAGCGAGAGCCTAGGCGAGTAAGGAGGTGGTAGACCTCTTCTTCGAACGTATGCTGCGTGAGGTCGGGGCAAAAGAGTTGAAAGAGGTGGCGGACGCGGGGGCCGTTGAGGGTGGTTACCGCGCGACCGTCGGGAGTGCAGAGTACGGTGGTGTCGTGGAGAGATGGGTGTGCGTGGATGGCGAATTTGCCGGTAGGGAGCATGTCGAGGTCGGGGTTGATGGGGTCGTGGTTGAATGTGATTAGGGGGTGTGACCAGGGAGGGGGTCCGGGTTCTGGCAGAATGGGTGTCGTGGAGGGGACATAGCCGGAGTTAAATGCGGTGAGGGCGGTGGGGCCGGAGGGTGTCTCACTGATGGTGTCGTGTAGTTGTAGGCACGGGGCCCACTGGACCTCGTGGAGGCGGGTGAGGTCGTGTTGTTGGCCGCGAGCACACCACTCGCACTGCCATGTGGCGGGTCCTTGAGCTGGGCGGCATTGGGAATGTATGGCGAAGTGCGGGCATGTGCAGCATGTGGAGGTGGGTTCTGTGTGCAATGGGTCATGGCAGATGGAGCAGGCGGTGGGGGAGGGGGTGGGGAGGCATACCGATGTGGGGGTGGAGGAGATGAGGCGGAAGCCGTCGTCGAGTTGTAACTGAATGTCCCATTCTGTGAGGTGTTCCGGGGCCCATTCAACCATGTACTGCGTTTGGCCGTATTCTGTGTCCTTGTGTTTGGAAATGATGCGCGTGACGTCGCAGGGGAGGTAGTGGTGGTCCGAGGGGGTGAGGTATTCTGTGTCTAAGTGTGTGGTGGGTGCGGTGGGGGTGGGGTGAGTGGTACGGGGGGTGTAGATGCTGGAGGAGAGGGTGGGGGTGAGCGAGGGAGGTGTGGGGAGAGGAGGGGAATCCATGAGGGGTGTATAGTGGTGGGGGGGGATGCTTGTTTGGAAGTGAGGCTTGTGAGGGGGAAGCAGTTGTGGATAGTATCGAGGGGTTCGGTGAGGATTGCGGCGAGGAGGCGGATGGGAACTGAGAGTGGGGTGGTGGACCTCGTGAGTGTGGTGATGGATTTGCATGATTTGAGGATGAAGGAGGATGAGGTGGCTCTGAGGAGGACTTGTGGCCACGTGGTGATGTTATTTTTCCAGAGGGGGGTGAGGCGAGGGAGGAGAGAGGCGTGTGTTTTGCGGGGAGAGAAATCGCAGTAGGCTTGCTTGTATGTGTGAGGGTCGGTGATGTGTGTGGCTTTGTCCCGGAGTGAGGCGAGGAGGGCGTTGTCTTGAGTGGTGAAGTGGGCACGGATTGTGGAGGCGATAAGGTTGGTGAGGGAGAGTGGAGGGATGTTGTGGAATAGGGTGCCCGCATCGCGCTGAGCTCTGACTAAGCACTTGAGTGTGGGTGGGGTGTAACATGTTGACATGATGGCTTCCGAGGGCCAGTGGGGGTACGTGGTGGATAAGGTGCGGATGTGTGCGCGGGCCATGTGGCCTCTATAGCCTGAGTTGTTCATGATTTTATGTAGGTGGCAAACTGTGAGTTGTGCGGCGTGGGCTTTGAGGGAGGGGAGGCCGTATCCTAGGTCTGAGGTAGGGCGGTGGAGGGCGGTGCGGGGAAGGTTATGTACCGAGGAGACGGCGGAGCGGAGTGCGCGGCAGATTTGTCCTTCTAGAGTGTCGAGTTGGGAGTCGGTGAAGAGGCCGAGCTGGAGGGTGAAATGGTTTCCGATGAGGAGTCCACGGATGACTCGGATTCTGCGGGATTGTGTTAGTGGGGAGGTGGAAAGGGCGGTGCTGAGGGATGTTGTGGTACGTTTGAGTTCGTGCCAGTGTTTGGTGAAGTTGAGGGAGGTGTTTAGTTCAACCCCTAGGACTCGGTATGTGTCCTTGGGGCCAATGGAGGGAATGGGGGCCGGGTTGGAGTTCAGGGTGATGAATTGAGTTTTGCAGGCGGGATGCGAGGAGGGTAGTGTTGGCGAGGGTGAGGGCGTTGCCTGTGCGCCAGAGGGCGCCGGTGATGCAGCATTTGCGGATGTTGACGGTCATGCCCGTGTAGGCGCTGAAGAGGGAGAGTTTCCCGAGCTGGATGGTCATGTTGGGGGTCGAGCCCGTGGCGAGGCTGAGGTCGTCAGCGAAGCCGTGTCCTGGGTATGTGGCTGTGGGGTCGACGTTAGTGGCGGGGGGGCCTGGGCGGTAGCCTCGGCTTCCCTCCGTGAGCCATCGAAGGAAGGGTTCAAGGAAGAGGGTGAATAGGTGAACATCCTTAAACATAGTGTGTGTGGGCTTGGACGACCATAGCGACGACATCACATTCGTTGAAGCGGTCAACCATGGGAAGCAAGTTAAACGCCCCGGCGATGTTATTTGAGATATCGAGGTTGTTAGCGGCCATATGTTTTGGCGAGGGATTAATGGTCAAATGTATGGTGTAATCAAGTACAAGTTGGCGTAAGCGGGAACCATCGTAGAAGTCGGCAAGTAGTACAACACGCCAGTCTTGGTAGGAAGCAAAGCGAGTGGTGACACGAACACCATGGATTAATTCGCTTTCAATGAGGGGCTGTTTGGTAAGGAAAGTTTGTAGCGGGCGTGAGCGACTGAATCGGGGATGATATGGCGGAAGATGAAGCCTTCTTGATGGGGATTCCACGTCTTGTCGTCAAACTTTTCGTCGCTCTAATAAAACGATTAGTTGCGGCAAAATCTTGCTGGTTGAGGAGGGTGTCGTCGTGTGGAATGTCGGAAGAAGGTGGAGAGGCTGTGAGTTTGAGAAGTTGGATGTTGATGGCGTTAGCGGCGGCTTGTCGTGTAACTGAGAGATCGACGTCCATGAGTTGATAGTCGTTTGTAGGGGTCGCATGAGTCGTAGGAGCAGAAAATGGAGCTTAAGCACCAGCGGGAGGATGAGAAGGAGCAAACGGAGTGCCACGGGTAGTCGGCATGGTGTCATGAGTAGTTGCTCGAAGTCGAAATTCTTTTGAGCAGAGGAGGGTAGAGTTGCAGAAAGTGTGGAGGTGAGGCATGAACGGAAATATGCCGAAAATAGTGATACATCCCGTGAATCTATAAGTGAATGCAGTGGATTTTGGTAAAGACAAGAGGAGTATTGATAGCAAGATTATAAGAAAAATCAGTGTTGGCCCCTCCGAGGTCTCATACGCGGCTGACTTGGCTGAGTGCAGGCTTGATACCGAAGTATCAAGAGGTTACGGATTGTTGTTGGCCGTAGCTCTGCTAATTGTTGTCATGGCTTTGTACGAATGTCACCAATGTTGAGCATAAGAGATGGGGTTGTTGGAGTCATAGTTACAAATGAGATATCCGATGTATAATGTAGAAAGTGATATAGGTATGTATGGTTGGTACTGGTTAGGTCTTGATGTAGACATGCTACTAGGCCACAGTTCCATTGTTTTGGGATGGCGGGGTTCCGCCATATGAAGATTAACGACGGAAGTCCTAGCCGTTGTTAGAAGACGCATATTTAAGCTTACTGATATTTAGAGCGTTGCGGTTGAGCCATGAGTTCGCCGATGTCATTCGTGGGGGGTACTCACCCTCACTTCTCGTTTTATGGGGACGAGAGTGAGTGGACGAAAGACAGCCGAATTGAAGCCAAAATTGGGTATTTTAGCGTTTTAATCGCCTTTGTGTCCCGCGGAACTCTGTGCTCCGACTGAGATTGATCACAAAATTGCACGACAGTTCGTCAGATGGTCACATAGGAGTTGCTAGTACTCTTGCTACAGCGCTCGACAGATTCTTGTGGAAACTAATTCGCCAAGATGTGAAATACATTTGTGAGCGCTGCGTCGCGTGTCGACGAGCAAAGATTCAACCACAAATTGCTGCGACTCTTTACCCTTTACTTGTTCCACTGCCCAGACAATGGCACACAGTTGGTCTTGACTAGTTAACACACTTAATTGTGAGCAATGGCTCTTACAATAAACTGAATGTGGTCGACCATCTGACTCGAATGGCCTATTTTTGTTGTGCTTAGAGAACGTAACAACATGGGAAAATGCGAAATTTGTTTTTGCAAGGAGTCTACCGATTACACGAATTACTTCGAGTGTTGATCAGTGATCGCGGCCCGAAATCGTTAGTGGCTTATGGCAGACGCTTTGGAGACGCCTTGGAACGCGACTCAACATGTCGTCTAATCGACAACCAAAAACGGATGGCCTAACGGAGCGCGTCAACAACGCGTTTTAGCAGCGTCCTCATTATTTTTGTTGCTACGATGGATCAAATTGGACGGACTTACTTCCTCAAGTGAAATTTGCATACATCGCCTATCGGAAGCGGGAACGGATATTGAAATTGAAATTGATATTGTTTACAACATGTACCGTATGCGCCGGTTTTTCACCAAAAGCCGGATGCGTCGGCTGCTGTCTCTGGGCCCTCCCGACTATGCCATACAGGGAACTTACAAGTCAGGGCTAGACCGTTAACCTCCTAAATCCAACCTCTCCAATGGTGGTCGGGGGTTTTACTCCCCCCCGGGGAGGTGTGCAAGAAGAGGCGAGGGCTGCGTGCATTTAGGGGCGTGCGAAGGGGCAATGTGCGGAGGCGCGGCGGGAGGTCGTGCGGGACTTGATGCGGTATATGAGTAGGAGGTGATGCAGCCATTGGACAGTATGCGTGTGGAGTTGTGCAAGGATGCGAGACGTGTCGAGGTGTGCTTTGGAGACGAGTTTATCAGGAAGGTCGGTGCGGGCGGTGAGTAGGGAGGTGAGACTCGTGATGGTGGCGGAGTGTGGTGTACCTGTGCGGCTCATGACGATGGGAAGGATGTCAACCAGTGTGCCGAACGGATAGTTAACACGGAGGTCGTGCCGGCCCCACAAGGGGGCCGGCTAAGGTGACTAGAGAAGTGAGAAGGAGAGAGATGGCGGCCGGCGAAGGCACCGGCAGGGCCGGCCGACCGCCACTTATAGGGAATCGGGTACCGCTAATAACATAACACTAAGTATTAGGATAACAAATAGCTACCTTGTTCATAAGCATGAAATTGAAATTGAAATTGAAATTGAAATTGAAATTAAAATTAAACACAACATGTGCCGGCAAACTGGACCGACTGTTGTCTCTCGGACCTCTCTACCAAGCCATACAGGACTTATAAGCGAGTTTAGCCCGGGTCTCTTCGACCAAGTACACCTATTGACACACCTATCTGCAATGTGTGACGATGTTCCTCGGGAGTTAAAAAACTGTAAGCAACCGCAGTAATTGCCACAGTCCCCCCGCCTAAGCAGTGACAGCGTAATAATTTTGTAGTCAAGAAAAACAGATCTAAAAATAAATCCACTTGTCGAGAAATGCAAAATAAAACTGCTGCTCGACCTTCACGATGCTCGGCCCGCTCCCACCGAACCGGGGTGCCGACCGGCCGAGGCCGGTCGGCGTTCGGGAGGGACGACGGGCCAGCCTAATCTAGCTCCCGCGTGACTTCGGTCTTGCCGAAGATAGGAGGGGAAAGGCTAGCAAAAAACCCCTCCTCGCGTGGTCGCTCGTCGATCCCGCCGCCCCATCCCATAAGCCCCGCCAAGGTCGCCGCCGCATCCGCCGACGCGACGGTCCTCCTTGTCGAGGTCCCCCGTCACCTCCAAGGCAGGTGGGGGGGACCGAGACACATAGACATAGAAAAAAATTGGCGCTCCTGCCTCCGCACCTGAATTTTCCCCGCTCATTTCCCCGGTTTTTTCTCTGTCTGGTACCCGGGTACCTGTCAGGTAGTCCGGCCTGCGTCCGTACCCTCCCCCCTCTGATCGCGCGTCCACCTAGTAGACTTTGTTGAGGTTGGGGCCTCCGCGCTTACCCGGGCCCCCCCGCAAGGGTCTCGTCTATCCGGTAGTGGGTATCGAGAAGGGGGGGGGGGTCAGGTCGCCGTAGCCGGTTCCGTCGGGCCGCGGGTGCACGGAAATTAGTCAAAACCCTCCGTACGGGGTTTTTCGGCGGCGCCGACTATTGAAGGTTGGAGCGTAGAAAGGATAGTTACAGTGCTTTGAGCTCCATTCTTATATCCTCTAGAACCACACATACTAAAATAAATAATATTGCGGTTATCTCCAAAAACGCTTCTTGGACCGTTAGATCTATTATCCAACGGTCACAATTCAATCTAGCGTCAAATAGCTACCATATCGCTTTTAATACCGATTTCTTCAGTACAGTGATGTAGCGACATACAACTGCTCTCGACACTCCCCCTCGCTACTCACTACCACTTCCCATGATTGCTTTGGTGAGTTGCCCATGCTTGTCCGCAGCGAGAGGCTTGGTTAGTGCATCCGCGAGCATCACCTCTGTCGGACAATACTTCACCACAATCTCGCCGCTCTCCTGCTTCTCACGACAGAAGTGCATCTTCACGTCGATGTGCTTGCTGCGCCCCGTCGTCATGGTGTTTTTGCACAGGGCGATGCAGCTCTGGTTGTCCTCGTGCAGAACAGTCCCGGAGGCCTGAGGTTGTCCCATCTGCTCCAAGAGTTGCCTCAGAAATAGGGCCTCCTGTGCTGCTGCTGTGAGCGCCATGTACTCCGCCTCCGCAGTGGACAATGCCACCGTTTGTTGGCGTTGGCTCTTCCAGCTGACTGCCGCACCGTTGAGCATGAACACAAAACCAGTTCGAGAGCGTCGGCCATCAGAATCGCCTGCATAGTCTGCATCGGCATAGCCCTCCAAGGCTACCGACACTCGCCCACCACCGTACACCAGTTTGCGATCCGATGTCCCTTTCAGGTATCGCAGCACCCTCTTGCCCTGCTCCCAGTGCACCATTGACGCTTTCGCCATGTGTCGGCTCAGGTAGCTGACTGCCATGGTGATGTCTGGCCTGGTGCTCACCGAGGCATATAGCAGACTGCCAATCAAACTCTGGTATGGTAGTGACGCAGCTGAGCCGCTGTCGTCTCTGTGCTCTGCCATAGAGCCAAGTGCCATTGGTGTACTCACGGGTTTAGCGTCCAACATGTTAAACTTCTCTAGCATGTCTAAGATGTATTGACGCTGACCCAACTTAACCACTCGCGCAGCACGATCACGCTCCACCGTCATTCCCAGAAGCCATGCAAATGGTCCCAAGTCCTGCACACTGAACCTTTGACCAAATGCCCGCTTAAAGCTGACGATGAAGGTTCCACCGGGACCGGCCAAGATGCAGTCGTCAACGTACAAGGCCAAGATGTAGAGACGCGTGCCGCTGCCATGGACGAAGATGCAGGGGTCTACCTTGGACTGGCGGAAACCGTACTCCACGAGCCAAGTGGTGATGGTCTTGTTGCAGTAGCGTGGGGCTTGCTTCAAGCCATACAGTGCTCTCATAAGCAGACAGACTTGCTCTTGGCCGTTCTCATCCGTCGGCCTCCTGTAACCCTCAGGCTGTCGCATGTAGATGGTCTCAGAGAGGTCAGCCTCCAGAAAGGCTGTATTGACATCGAGTTGTTCCATCTCCCAGTCATAGTGTGCAGCGAAAGCCATAATGACCCGGAGCGCAGCAACTTTTACAGTCGGAGCAAAAGTCTCGTCGTAGTCAACGCCATGCTCTTGGGTGAAGCCCCGCGCCACAAGCCTGGCCTTATATCTAGCAATGCTGCCATCAGGGTTGCGTTTGAGCTTGAACACCCACTTAGAGTCCACCAACTTACGACCCGCAGGTCGAGGAACCAGCTTCCAGGTCTTTCGAGTCATCTTTGACTCATACTCGCTGTCAATAGCCGCTTGCCAGTGCTTGGCGTCCGGACTGCGCAGAGCTTGCTTATATGATGTTGGCTCGAGAGGCTGGTGAGGCTTTGCCATGTTGGCGGCAACATCATCACCACGACTGTTGGCCATCCACCACTGCCCCGGAGGTCGAGAGTGCCGGGTGCTGCGCCTCGGAGCAACGCCATCGCCAGGAACAAGCTCCCCCGACTCCTGACTCCCGCTCTCTTGGTCACCAGGCACAGTATCATGCTCCCCATGCTCTTGACTCCCGCTCTCTGTGTCGTTTGGCTCAACAACGTCTTCGTCTGTATCCGCGTGCTCCCCCGAATTCTGAAACCCAGAAGAAGTAATGAACGACGGGAGTTCGTCATCATCCGGCGCTGGCTTCGAGACAGCTGACGACTCCTCCCCCATGCTGACGGACCTAGTGAATTTCGACTCATCAAACACCACGTTCCGACTGCGCTCCACACGACGTGTGCGAGGGTTATACACCAACCACACTGGGGAGTCCGGCGCATAGCCCACGAAGATGCCCTTCCACGCCCGGTCATCAAGTTTTCGACGGCGAGACTTGTCAACATGGACATATGCCGGGCAGCCGAAGATGCGGAGGTGGCTTAGGTCAACAGAACGACCAGTGACCAGCTCGAAGGGCACTCCACCAGCAGCCTCACAGAAAACACGATTGCGGACGTACACCGCAGCGTTCATGGCTAGACTCCAAAAAGAACGATCAAGGCCCGCTGTGTGAAGCATGGACTTGGCAGCCGGCACCAAAGTCCCCCACTGTCGCTCCATGCGACCGAGTTGCCAGTGCGAGTACGGAGCAGAAAAGTCGTGCGACACGCCGTGGTCATCAAGCACAGCCATAAAATCGCGACCCATGAAGACGGAGTCGTTGTCAAGACGCACGTGCTCAATCTTGTGACCCAAAGCCCGGACAGTAGCCAGAAACCGCCGAAACGACTGCGGAGCCTCATCCTTGGTTCTCAGCACGTCATGCAGGACGAAGCGAGACTTGAAGTCCGTAACGGCGAGGCTGTAGTAGCAGCCACCCAAAGAAGCCACGCCCATAGGACCGCAGAAGTCTACGCCGACCTTCTGAAAGACACGGTCAGGGTCCGCACACGGCGCACGCGAGATACGCGCCACACGAGACTTGCACAAGGCGCAGGTCTCACAGAAGCAAAGGCGGTCCGACTTACTGACCTGCACACTGGAGGTACCCAACTGCACAAGTCGATCCATACAGGACTCCCCCAAATGACCAAGACGCAGATGCCACAGAAATTTGGAGGGTCGCGCCATCGCCGGCGAGGCAGAGACAGACGGAACAACCGAAGTAGGGAGCCAAACAAGACCATGGGCACGGTGAAGGGGAATAGTGACACCACCACCATGCTGTGCATGGGCGCAAAGTACGTCGCACGGGTCCTCGAAGACAGTGCGATGCCCACGCTGCCGCGCCCGGGAGACACTAAACAGACGCTGATGGCTGGACGATGCTCGAGCCGCCAGATCCGGTACATAGAAGACATCGTGCAGCGTGATCGGGACAGCGTCGCTGTCCTTGGAGCGCAGCGTGACACGGACGCTCCCCACACCTTTGGCATAGGCACTGATACCTTTCACCCAAATCGGAGAAATCGGGCGATAGGCCTGGAAATCTCTCAAGACGCTGGTCATGTGATGGCTAGCGCCGCTGTCAACGAGCCACAGCCCAGGCTCCACATCGTGCAGGTACGGAGGCACCTTGACAGTGGCCGCCAGAAAGCCATCACTATCAGGAATCGAGGTCGACATGTTAGCGGGGAAAGCAACATACCCGCCGAACGGTGTTGCATCGGCAGTGTTCACCCGGGGTGGCCGTTTCACCCGACAGTCCTGACGCCGGTGGCCGCGTTGACCGCACGTAAAGCAAGTACCCCTGAAAGTTGGACGCCCTCCGTTGCCTCTGTTACTGCTCGCTCCGCTCTCTCCGTGGACACCCTTCAGGGACGCCACCTCTCGCTGCAAGTTTTGCAGCATTGTCCGCAAGTTGTCATCATCAGACACTGCAGGGAAAGCAGTCTTTCCGGGCTCCGACTCCTGCGCCTCTGCCAAGCGACGTTCGATGCGCACCCCAGTGGTAGCGAGAAGATTCTCAACGAAGTCCAGTGTCAAACTCGAGTCGCGCTCATTCAGAGCATCTGTCATGGTAGAATACTCAGGCCGCAGGCCCCTGACGACATTCATGACGATACGCCGATCCGGGACCACCTCGTCGACTCGAGCAAGCTGCGCCTGAACGTCGAGAAGACGAGTGAAGAAGTCCACACAAGTTTCCTCTTGACGTTGCTTCTCGTCCAGAGCATCCAGTAGATCCCCGCGCCGGTGAATGCCGTCGTGCTCGAATCGACGCAGCAAAGCTTGCCAAGCATGAAAGCCAGCTGCCTTGCTCTTCCGATCGACCTTCCGGATGATGTGCAACGTAGTCTCGGGTAAAGCTAACACCAACAAGCTGTAGAGCTTCTTCTGCTGAGCAGCATCGTCCTCGCCTTCGGAATCCAGAGCAGCGTCACAGCCCACCGCATCCACGAATGCTGTGAACCGGGTTCGGAACAAGGGAAAGTCCGCGGCTTTGCCGGAAAAAACAGGGACCTTCACACTCTCAGCCATGGAGCGAGACGCCAGCAGACAACGAACTGGGGGTCAAAAGATCAACAGAAATAATAAATTCTCGTCCCACCAACCTCACTGGGGTCAACCTCCCCAACACAAGGAAACAGACCGCACAGTAGAAGCCGGCTCGAGCTTGGCGCGTGCGTCGAAAGGAGATGAACAAGGTTCCGGTAGAGCAAGATCAAGTGAAGACGACCCAATTACCCCCAAACATGTATCAAGTAACAAGAAGAACAGTCTCCACGAGCTCGACAAGTCTCCGACAACAGACGAATAAGGTTCCGACACGTCCCGACCACACGCAGGGTTGCCAAGCACCACAACGTAGGTAACGGGTAACACGGCAACACTCGTCACGCGCTCAACATGAACGTCGACAGCTGATACAGCACGTTCCGACACGTCTCGACGAAGCGTAAGTGGTCTAGGCAACCACCACGCAAGTAACAGGCAACGCGGTAACAGTCGCCAAGAGCTCGACAGGTCGGTCGACAACGGATAATCAGGTCCCGATACGTCGCAAACAAGCTCACGCAGTCCAACGACGACCACGAAAATAACAGGGGATATGGAACAGTCCCCACAACTCGAAAGATTCGCCGACAACGGGAAAAATCAGGTTCCGACACGCCGCGAACGAGGTCAGGCGATCCAAAACACCACCACGAAGCACAACAGGCGACACGGAAAAAATCCCAGCAATCTTGTCAAGTACGTCGACAGCAAGTCGACCCAGTGGTACCGCTAGCGACAGGATAGACGAAATTATATCGTCCACACGCTCGTTCACACTTCCGCAGACCAACGGTATCACCAACGATATCAGGCAACACACGTCGCAGCAACCCAAGCTGTACTCACCACCAGAATATGGAGGCCACAGCTTCCGTATAACAGTACGGACTCGATCCTTCAGCCCAGCTCCAACACACAAATTAAAGCCGAAGCGCCGACAAACTTGTAATCCAGTAGCTCCTCGTTGACAAACTTCCCGACTTGGTAGTAGTAGAAGAAGCACTGCTGACGTAGCAGAAGTACTACTGTAGAAATGTAGTACAAGTACTGCTGTAGTGCTGCTGTAGTAGTAGAAGTGGAAGTAGAAGTACTGCTGACTCAGCAGGGGTTACGAGGTGCGTGGGAGTATTGGGGAGGGCCCATAACCTATTGAAGGTTGGAGCGTAGAAAGGATAGTTACAGTGCTTTGAGCTCCATTCTTATACCCTCTAGAACCACACATACTAAAATAAATAATATTGCATTTATCTCCAAAAACGCTTCTTGGACCGTTAGATCTATTATCCAACGGTCACAATTCAATCTAGCGTCAAATAGCTACCATATCGCTTTTAATACCGATTTCTTCAGTACAGTGATGTAGCGACATACAACTGCTCTCGACACCGACCCGGAGGGTCGTCGTCGCCAGATCTTGTCGCTCCTTCCGTCGCGACAGGCCTCCTTGCCGCCCAAGTCTACCCCCCCCCCTCGGGAGATGTATCTCGTCGGCGTGGCGGCTCGCTAGTGAGCGCCCTACCCTGGTGCTGCTCCCCAACTAGCTCGACGCCGGGTACGGACATTAGTTCAATTATCCAAAAAGCCCTCCGTAAAGGGCTTTCCGGCGGCGGCTGATCCTGAGGATCGCCGCCGCCTCACATAGCCGCTCCTCCGCCTGCGACCTGCCACCGGCCTATGCCATGTCTTGCTTCCCCCCCTGAGAAGTGTCGACCGGCACAGGGCTGGTAGGCGGCTAGCGAGAGCCCTTTCATGGCGCTGCTTCCCGGTTGGCCACCACCGGCTCCAACACCCACCCCCCGCCGCAGATCCGGCCGTACCCTCCTCGCAATCAGGCGCTCCTGAAGTTCAGGTCCCACCCCCTCGAGGTAGGACTCTTCTTAGTAGTATCTGTACGCGAAAAAACATATCGGACGGGCCGAGCGGGAGATCTCGGTGCCGGTATTGCACAGATATTATTTTTTCAAAAGCCCTCTGTACATGGCTTTCCCGACAGCTGCTGATCCCGCGGATCGAGCTGTCGGCCCTCTTAGACCCCTACCGTGCCAGGCCTGGCACGGCTACGGGGTTTCCAGCGCCCACCACGGGGAGGTAAGGGGATGCCGACGGGCCTGCGAGCGCACCCCCTCCGGGGCCGCCGCCGCTGCGCCGCCGGCGGGCGCCTTCATAAGCACTAGGCAACGGGATGCTAGTGCTAACAATCCCCTCAAGGTAGCCAAGGTCTTGACGTCGTCCTAGCTTGCGTCGAGGAAGGTGCCATCTTGGTCGAAGGTGTAGTGCTTGTAGCGTTTGTCTAGGGCCGGGTAGGTGTAGCGACATGCGCTCACATGAACGAGCCGCTACCGGCGAGTAGTTCCAAATGTACTACGTAATGTACTAATCTGACATGTAGCGGGAAAAGCTGTCCACGGGCGAATTAGCGGACGCATGAGAGCGACCGGCGAAGAAGAAGCAAAGCCAACAAGGCGGTTAGGAGCGTGTAGGCACGGAAAAGCATAGACGGGCGCTGCTCGTGTTGACTCCCCCCATTCGCCGTGGGAAAGTTCAGCTCGTCGCTAAGTTAGGTGAGCGTTGCGGCGTTGCCTCGGGAAAAAAAAATAGCACTACGTACTAATTAAAGTACGCACCGACCGAATTTTCGCGGGTCGGTTTTAAACAACCATATCCGATCGAGAGCGTGGGTAGGTTTAAGACTAGGTGAGACTGAAAGCTCGGTGGGGCGAGCGTGGCGCCGGGCACTTTACACACGCTCTTCTCCTTTTTACGTAGGAGATGGTAGAACAATCGCGGACAACCAGCTCGAAAGCGAAGCGTGGTGTCGGTTGGACGATGAAGTACTAGCGTGGCGCCGAGCGCTTTACTCACGCTCTACTCTTTTTTACGTGGGAGTAGGAGGACTAGCGCGGCGCCGAGCGCTTTACACACGCTCTTCTCTAGTGTAACTTGGCGGAGGGCCGATAACATGTCGGAATCGGGAACGGTTAGTTACACACTTACACGTAGGTCGCGCCGGCCACAAGGGGGCCGGGTATGGTGATTAGAGAAGTGAGGGGAGAGAGATGGCGGCCGGAGAAGGCACCGGCAAGGCCGGCCGACCCCCACTAATAGGGAATAGAGTACCGCTAATAGCATAACACTACGTAGTTGGATAACAAATAGCTACCTTGTACATAAGCACTAGGCAACGGGATGCTAGTGCCTCGGGGATATGTATGTGATTGTTGCGAGACATGGTTTTGTGTGATAATCAAGTTCCTACACAGCAATGTTGGTCAAGTAGCATCGTGATAGTACGGCTGTGACTCAGCACTATGAGATGATAAGCCAATCAACAATAGAGAGGATTAGGTTGCAGATTGTGGCAAGTTGCTGAGCGTTAGATATCATCTAAAGGCTCAGAATATATGTTGGCGTGTGCTCACCACAAGGTGAGTGCGTGTCCTGTGATAGGCAAGTGCTAGGCACTTGCTGAGGGTGAGATGACATGCAGTGTCACTCACCGAGTGTAAGCATTCCTTATTGCCCCCTCAACTTTGACAGGTTATGGGCCCTCTAGCTGCTAGTTGTTGGAGTCATTTGTCTTGACTGGAACCTAGAGCTTGCTTCTCGAAGAGTGGTAGACCTTTGTGGTGTCGCACGATACGTGAGGTGCGGCTGGCTCACAAAGTGGCTGGCTCTTGCTTGTGTTTGTAGCTTTACTTCGATACCCGGCTGGTAGCGACTTGTTTGTGTCGCTTGGAGCCGGCTTCAACCCCCGAACGCCGACTCGTGTGACGTCAAGATCGGCTTGCTCTTCTTTGTTATAGCTTGGCGCTTTCTGGAATTTTATTCGCTTCCGGAGCTTGTCACCCGCCAGTTTCTTTTCTCGTGAAAGCCGATAGTGGTCCGGCTGAATTTTTGGAAAGGCATCTTACCACAAGTGTACTAGCACTCCTGTACGACGTCACTTGACCGACCTTCTGAGACTCGTTTCTGATTGCCTTGGCTGTATAGACTCCGGGAGTACAATTGCGTCTTCGGTCAGCCCTTTGTCGTCTCCTTTTCTGAGCCGTGTTGCCCGCCTCTTCACCGGTACTTGGTGCTTTTCTTGTTGGCAGTTTTCCTGATTTTCTGGTGCTCTTGCGAGCGCATCCGACGTACCTGATATGGACTCCGTGAAACTACCCAAGTTCAGTGGGGAGAGACGAGATTTTGACGTGTGGAAGAAACGTTTTCGTGCATTTGGCTTGATGCAAAAGTGGGCTCCGGCTTTGTCGTCGGATGGTGCCGCTTCCTCTCAACAACAAGTCGACATGTACTCCACATTGATTCTTGCGCTGCCGGAGGACGACCTTTCTATTATCGAGAATGTTAGCGAGGATGACAAGACCTGCGGCCACACTGCATGGACTGCGTTAGTCAATCATTATGAGGACGATGGTATTTACCGGTGTACGGAACTATTGCAGGACTTGGAGACGCCGCAAGCGGACGGCGAGAGCGGCATTCAATATCTGAACCGGTTAGTTCGACTGCAACGACAGCTTGCCCGAGTTGGGGACGTCGTCCACGACCGGCGTATCATCATGTACTTGGTGAAGGGCCTGCGCAGCGAATACCACTCCATCACCGACACGTGGGACGTACACGACCTCAGCATGGATACCGTCAAGCGTGATCTTCGTCAAAAGGGCATGCGCATCGAGAGTCGTGCGCAATCACATTCAACGGAGCCCCCAACGCCTACGGCTTTTGCAGCGTCTCATGATGACTCAACGACTGAACTTTTGAAGCGGCAAGTCTCCGAGCTCCAAGACCAACTGAAATCTCTTCAAGGAGCTGCGACTACTCGTCGTACCTCATATGGCAGAGGCGGAGCGAGAATTTTTCGTGGTGTTTGCTATGGCTGTGGTAAGAAGGGCCATCGCAGGTCCGAGTGCCCCGTCAACAACACCGGAGGTAACTCTGCGCAAATGGACTCCCCGGTTGCTTTTCCGGCGGTCATGGACGTGACAGCCACCCCTGCGAGGCCATTCTCCGAGGCTCGACACATGTTCGAGCGCGATGGGGAAACGTGGATGTGGTTGGCCGACAGCGGCGCCAGCCATCACATGACTAGTGTGCGCCGTGACTTCTGTGAGTATCGAGCGCTCACCGACCGGCTTTGGGTGAAGGGTATCAGCGCCCGCGCGGTTGGAGTGGGCTCGGTCCGAATCATTGTGAAGGCTGAAGATGGAGAGGAGATTCCTACCACGCTAAAGAATGTGCTCCACGTTCCTGAGCTATCCCGTCGTGCGTCGTGGTCTTACCATCGACTTTTCAGCCTCACCCAAGCTCGGCGACAAGGTCATTCTGTGGTGTTAGCCGATCCCGTGGACCACCTTCGTCTTCATGCCGGTCATGGTGGTGGCGTGGTGGTTCCGTTGGAGCGCGCGCATTTATTGGTGTGGTTGCCGGCGCGGGTTGCTTCGTTGAATCCTACCGCTTCGGTCGCCACTGCGCCATCGGAAAAACGGTTGTGGCATTCCCGACTCGGTCACCTTGGCGAGTCGCAATTGGACGGGCTCTTGGCCACTCAGGTGGAGGGTGTGGCGTTTTCTGCGTCGGAGAAGTTGGGCTTCTGTGAGACGTGTGCTGTGTGTAAGTCGCACGTCCGCCGTATCTCTCGTGAGCCGGCTGACCGGAACGTTGGTGTCTTTGAGGTCCTCGGCTTAGACTTCTGCGGTCCTATGAGTGTTCCATCCTGGGGAGGACGGCGGTACAGCTTGTGTGCGGTTGATTTCCGGAGCCGTTTCATGCTGCATGATGCGGTCCGCTCCAAGGATGAGGCTCCCGCCTCGTTCCGTCGCATGTTGACTACCATCCGTTCTCTGGGGCACACGGTTCTTCGTCTTCGGGTGGACAATGACACGGTGTTCTTAGGTGCTGCCTTCCGAAACCTCTTGGATGAGTTCAACATCGCTGTGGAGATCACTGCCCCTTACGCGCATTGGCAACATGGCCGTATTGAACGGCAGTGGGGGACATTGGTCCCGATGGCGCAGTCAATGATCCGGCAAGCCGCGCTGCCAAAATCGTATTGGGCTTTAGCGATGGCCGCTGCGGTGCATGTCCGCAATCGTGTGAATAGTAGCGGGGCCGGCGGTGTACCTTTCACCTTGGCGACCGGTAGACGAGCTGATTTGAGCTCCATGCGGGTCTTCGGCTGTCCGGCCTATGTCCACGTTGACAAGTCTCAACGCCGCAAACTTAACGATCGCGCGTGGAAGGGTGTCTTTGTGGGCTATGCTTCCGAATCACCTGCGTGGTTGGTGTACAATCCTGCTACTCGTCGGGTGGTGAGCAGCCGCAACGTGGTGTTCGATGAGGCTGCAGTCCTCTCCATGGGGGAGAGCAATGCGGAGCAACGCAATGATGATGAAGAGGACAGCATCCCGCGCACCATGTGTAGCGAAGAACCGGATACACCTTCGGGGGAGTCGCCGCTACGGGAGTCGCGGCAGCATTCCGGGTCGACGGAAGAGGAACGGGACATGCATTCGGGGGAGACTCCACGGCCAAGGTATAATCTCCGATCCACTGCTGCACCACAGCAATGCGTACCCAGTCCAAGGTATAATCTCCGTTCAGCGGGCGCTTCGGGAGATGGATGGACTGCGGGAAGTGCCGCAGCTATTAAGTCAGCCAGCAGCCCGACCGTTCAAGAGCCGGTGTCATACAAGCAAGCGCTGAGGAGTCCCCAATCGGGGGAGTGGGAGGCAGCTATCAAGAGCGAGTACGACTCACTTGTATCTCGGAAAACCTGGACATTGGTCCCTTGTCCTGCCGGTCGCAAACTCGTAGATTCCAAGTGGGTGTTTAAGCTGAAGCGCGATGCCAATGGACAGATTGCAAGGTACAAAGCAAGACTTGTGGCTCGCGGGCTTACTCAGGAGAAGGGTGTGGACTACCACGAGACCTTCGCTCCCACAGTGAGGGTGATTTCTATTCGAACGTTGCTCGCGCTTGCTGCTTATAATGATTGGGAGGTGGAGCAGCTTGATGTGGTGACGGCATTTTTGGAGGCCGATATCGAGGAGGAAATCTACATGAGGCAGCCGGAAGGATTCCGTCACTTCGACATCAATGGAGAGGAGCGAGTGTGCTTGTTGAAGAAATCATTGTATGGCCTCAAGCAAGCTCCAAGGAACTGGAATAAGACCATCACAGCATGGCTAGAGGAGTATGGCTTTACCCAATCCAAGGTGGATCCCGGCATTCACGTCTTTATCAGGGAGGGTGAGCTTTATGTCTTGGCGTTGTACGTGGACGACAGCATCATCGTCGGACCAGCGGGTAGCTTCATCGTTGGGTTCAAGTCGGCTTTCGGCGAAAGGTTCAACGTGCAAGACCTCGGTCCAGTGTCTTGGTTGCTTGGCATGACAGTCGAGCGTGATCGTGGCAGCCGCACCATCAGGATTGGACAACAGCAATACGTCTTAGATATGTTGGAGCTCTTCAACATGATGGGCTGCAAGCCAGTGGGCTCACCTATGGCGGTCGATGCTTTGAGCAATTGTGTGGAGACGTCGACATCAAGGTTGCCTCCCGGTCTAGTGCCGTACCAAAGCTTGATCGGTAGCTTGTTGTATGCTTCCGTAAGCACACGGCCCGACATCACCATGGCTGTTAGCCACCTTAGTAGGTACATGTCCGACCCCTCTCAGTCACATTGGGAGCAAGCCAAGAGGGTGCTTCGCTACCTCAAGGGGACCGCAGAGTCGGTGTTGATGTACGGTGGCGCACCCTCATCAAAGGTGGTAGGATGGTCAGATTCTGACTACGCGAGTGATATTGGCGAGCGGCGCTCTCGCACGGGGTATGTGTTCATGCTCAACGGTGCAGCGGTGAGTTGGAAAAGCCAGCGGCAACAAACTGTGGCGTTGTCGACAGCGGAGGCATAGTATATGGCGCTGACTGCCGCCACTCAGGAGGCGATGTTTTTGAAGCAACTACTCCACGAGTATCACCAAGACTCCGGGTCTCCCATCACAATTCACGAGGACAATCAGAGTTGTATTGCACTCAGCAAGAATAGCATGACGACCGGACGCAGCAAGCACATGGACGTGAGGTACCACTTCTGTCGGGAGAAGGTGGAGAGCGGAGACATCGAGGTGCAATATTGTGCGACGGAGAACATGCTTGCTGATGTGCTTACCAAGCCATTAGTGAGTGCAAGGCATAGCAAGTTGTGCAATGCCATCATGGGATTGCCTGCGTAGCAAGGGGGAGTGTTGCGAGACATGGTTTTGTGTGATAATCAAGTTCCTACACAGCAATGTTGGTCAAGTAGCATCGTGATAGTACGGCTGTGACTCAGCACTATGAGATGATAAGCCAATCAACAATAGAGAGGATTAGGTTGCTGATTGTGGCAAGTTGCTGAGCGTTAGATATCATCTAAAGGCTCAAAATATATGTTGGCGTGTGCTCACCACAAGGTGAGTGCGTGTCCTGTGATAGGCAAGTGCTAGGCACTTGCTGAGGGTGAGATGACATGCAGTGTCACTCACCGAGTGTAAGCATTCCTTATTGCCCCCTCAACTTTGACAGTGATGAATACTATATTTGTATGACTAATCATGCACCATCGATATGTAAAAAATGGATCAGCCCCACGCGAGGAAACGTTAGTACTTTGTCAAATTTTGGCAGCGTGTCCCTAAGGGTACTCTCTGCTTAACTCCGTTGACTCGAAACCTTGGGTGGTGCGATAGCGGTTCAAGCCTGCAATTTGCTGAGATCGCCTGTCGGCGACCCACCACCACTATCACTAGGAAGACCGTAACGACTCGAGCGCGCGGCTCCGCCCGTAGAGGCCCCCTCCCGCCCCTAAAAGATGATGCACAACGACAAAAACGTGACCGAACGTACGGGACATTCGGCGAGTCTATCGGTGAAGGCTTGTGGGTGGTAATTTGGGATGGCATCCTGCCGAAACACGAGTCGGCTCGCGCTCTACGTGACGAACCCGACAACGCATAGTGAAATGAAATGAAATGAAATGAAATTGTTTATAACAATATCAGTACAACCCGGCTGTTGTCTCTGGGCCCCCCCTTGTGCTACGCCTAACTGGACTTAGAAGCGTGAGGTAGACCGTTGAACCACTAATCCCAACCTTTCTTATGGCAGTGACGATACCGTCTAAAACGTACCCGTATCCATGTATTTATTATTTTCTGATCTATACGTGTTTTTTTGGATACAAAATGAAATAAAAAAGTGTCGCTAGTCTCCACGATACGCGGCCTGCTCCAGCCGCTGCGGGGTCGCTGATCAGCAAGGCTGTTCAACTTGAGCTGGTCGAGGCGAACCTGCCTGACCTCGGCTCCTGTGCGACTCCGGTCGTGCCGGAGCCAGGGGGGAAAGGCAGGTGAAAAACCCCCCTCGCATAGGTCGTCGTCGGTCCCGCCTCGATCCGTGCTCAACCCCGCCCGAGGTATTAGCTGCTCCTCCCGACGCAGCTCGCCACCTAGCCGAGTCTTCTCTCCCCCTTCGGGGGCTGAGAAGAGAAAATAACTAGGTTGCAGACGGTGTCCGGCTGGCTCTCCTGCCCCCGAGCCAGAATTTCTCTTGTCCCTGTCCTTGCTCCGTATGTTTCCAACACCTATCTGATCGCGCTGTGGCCGTCCGTACCCTCCCCCGGTGGTTTACGTTGTTAGGGGGCCGCCTTTATGAGCAGTGTGCCGTTACGATAACCCTAGGCACACTGCCTGAGGCAGCCTATCGATAACCGGGTACCGACTAGGGAAGGGGTTGGAAGAACATAGGGATCGAGTCGCCGGTCCTCAAAAGATGGTGGGTACGGGAATTTTTCCAAGAACCCCCCGTACCGGGCTTTTCCGGCGGCGAGCGATCCTAAGGACCGCCGCCGCCACACCGCGCCGCTCCTCCGGCAGCGACCCACCTCTTGCGTAGCATCACGCCTCGTCCCCATGGGAGACTTAAGGCTCTCGCATGGCTGGCGACTGCTAGCGAGCGCCGTGCCCTAGCGCCGCTTCCTAGCAGTCCGCCGCCAGCTCCAACACCCTCGTCCCTCCGCTGATCCGTCCGTACCCTTCGCCAAAAATATTTCGCAAACGCCGCTCCCGCCCCATCGTCGGGCGAGTATCTGCGAGTATTTAGTCGCGGAAAAGACATATCGGACTGGCCGAGCGGGAGATCCATGTGCCGGTGTACGGATATCATGTTTTTCCAAAACCCTCCGTTCAAGGCTTCCCGACAGTTGCTAATCCCGCGGATCGCAGCTGCCGGTACCTCGTTCAACCCGCTACCGTGCCATGCATGGCACGGCTATGGGGTTACCTGCGCCCACCGCGTGGAGGTAGAGGTAGGTGCCGACGGGCCGGCGACCGCACCCCTCTCCGGGGCCGCCGCCGTTGCGCCGCCGGCGGGCGCCCGACAACGCATACGGTTAAACCCCAGCACCAACACATACAAGCAACGCACAACGCGTTGCAGTGCGAATGCCCTTTCAACCCCCCCCCCCCACCCCCCCCCCCCCCACCCGGCCAACGGTGCAAATTCCCGGTGATGTTACGGAGAGTGCATTATTAGTACCAATTATTACATGGTCGGTAGTTAGTGATTCCGGTACGCCGACTATCGAACCTACACTATCTATCGACCTTTTGTCGTGGGGGTCCTCCGCTAACTCCGGCTCCAGCGACATATCGCCACCTACCGACGCGGGGGGGATTCCCGGCAACACCAGCGACGCCCTCGATATGGAGGGCGACTCGTCCGATGACGAGGGCGACTCCGCTCTCCCCGACGATACCGCCTATGACTCCCAAGGCGTCGAGGACGCCGCATGGGCCCCACCCGTACTTGGCATCGCCGACACATTACGTCAACCAAGGACAATGGCGAGTTGGCGACGTGGAAGGCGTTCCAACAAGATGACGCTGTCGAGTACGACCCACATGCAGACACAACCGCGGTGCGTGCCGCTCGAATGGGAGGGCATGTGGGGATAAAGGAAGGCTTACATGTGACTGTCGGACGAGCTGGCATATTGAAGCTATGGCTCCGGCTCTACCCCGGGGACATACACGCCGACCTCTGGAGGCGTAACGATGCACGGGGCAAGAGGGCGGACTTTGGGAAGGTTGAAGCACCATAGTTCGTCACGTTTTGGGTTGGGTGGTAGCGGGAACCGTCTATGGGCAAAGGGGTAGAGATTTGTGGGAGAATAACAACACGCTTGATGGAATAAGAGACTAGCCACAATTTCAAAAGTACATGGCATTCCACAGTTTCAAGATTATTCGTTCGCTATTTAATATTGCAAAGCATAGATACAAAAGATTGGCCTAGACCCGTGGGCATGGTTCCGGAATGGTGTGGACGACTTCAACCCAAACAGGAGGGATGTTCTACACCAAGGGGTCTACCAAGCAATGGATGAAAGAATGTCGGTTAATAAACCTCGCAAAGACAAGCTAGGCGGGCTACCCAACATAACCTACTTTCACTGCAAGCCAAAGCCCTTGGGGACGGAGAATAAGACTATGTGCGACTGTGCAACCGTTGTGATGGGCTATATTGCCTATTTGTGCAAGGGGTCACATGTGACCCCTTTCGGAAACGCTTTTCTACATGTATCTTTTGGCATGATGCAGTGCCTCCCCTCGAATAGTTAATCTATAAGGCCATCTCGATTCAGTGCAAAAATATTTATTGAAATCGGTGGTAGTTTAGTGAAGTAGTGCGCATCGGAACATGCGCTAGTCGGGGGCTTTCAGTTACTCCGATCGCGGCGCACAGTCACTTTTCAGCTACTCATCATGCGAGCCGAACTTTACCCGTTCTGCGTTCCGAGCGTGGAAGTGGTGGCCTTGGCCACCCTTTTCGACGATGGTGATGCCCATGGATGGTCTAGGTCCATGGATGCTCACTTAACGGTGAGCATTGGGCCACTGCTACACTCACGGGGGTCGTTAGCACTGTAACGGACGCTTCCGCACTAGTGCGATGGGAGGATGGTGATGAGGTGGAGGTTCAACTCGAGGACATAGAACTTAGCGGCGAGACCCTCCGAAGAGCCCAAACCGCCTTGGTTGAGCAGTCTAAGCCCCAAACAAGAAGCCGGACCGAAAAATTTTGGTGGACGGTGCCACAAGCGGCCCTGCTTAGGTAGAACCGGAGTTGGAGGAGGAGCCGCTTCTTACGTACGCGGGAAGAAAAACCGGGGCAATTAGCACCGGCTCACTAGTCGGTCACCATTCCGGCGTCGCGTCGCCACATGTCCCCAACGACGACTCACAGGTAAAAAATGTTTCCCTTGGCATCGGCATCAACCATGAGTCCGAGTCGGAGGAGCGAGGTCGGGGTCGTGGGAGCTGCGGTGGCCGAGGCCTCCGTCGTGGTAGCGGCGTGTCTTTGCGCGGCCGCGCTTCCGCTCGTGGGAGAGGCCGAGGGCGTGGCCGTGGTCGTGGACGTGCAACCGACTCGCTGCCCGTCCAAGGTGTGATTATTTTCGGTGACAGTGACACGAGTGAGGACGTCTCGGAGCCGGAGGCCGAATCCGAGCCCGACCCGGACAGGCTTATCGTACGGAGCCAAGTATTGAAAACGCGGCAGGGCCGCAACATCGATCCATTTCTTTGCAACGGTCACCAACGCCCGGCTACTTTCAAGCTCCACAACTACACAAAGAAGTCCCCCTTTGACTTTTTTTCGAGCACTTCTCCTACAAATCTGTTGGGGACAACCGCCACGGAGCTGACTCGGCGTGGGCTGGAGCTCGAGTTCAGCGCATGATGGGAGGTCACCCATGGGGAGGTGTGGCAATTTTTCGCTTACAACATGGCGATACTGATATGCCACACCGGAGGGCCAAAGGAGGACATGTGGCTCCCTCCTGGCAATGAAAAGTATAAGGGTGCATTCCACACTACGCCCGACCGCGGGCAATACGGCGTCACGTACGCAAGGTTCTGCCGCATGATGCGGGCGTTTGCGCTCCCCACCTATGGGGACATCACGGACCCATTCGACCATGTGCGCCGGTTTATCGAGTCATGGAACCGACGTATTGCCAGCCAGCTTTCTCCTCTTGTAAGCCTCCGCATCAAACATCGATGTCTTCATGGAATCATGATGCGTCTGCCGCATCATCCGCATCAATGCGTCCATGAATTAGTGCCCCATTTAATCAATGCGTCCACGAATTAGTGCCCAATTTAAGCAATGTATCCACGAATTAGCGCCCCATTTAATCAATGCATCCATGAATTAGTACCCCATTTAATCAATGCATCCATGAATTAGTGTCCCATTTAATCAATGCGTCCATGAATTACTGCCCCATTTAATCAATGCGTCCATGAATTGGTGCCCTATATAATCAACGCGTCCATGAATTAGTGCCACATATAATCAATGCACAACGAATTACATGTACATTTACGGAACGTATCGCCCGCATCGATGCATCTTGTATTTTATATTTTTCTGGTATATTTTTCTGGATGTGCGACGTGAATTCATGCAACGTCTTTCTGCTGCTTTCCATGGCACTCTGGGTTCTTATCTCCGCGACGCTTTTCAGGAGGGCAGTGCTGGTGCTGTGGCATGCCTTCCTGTTCCTCGGGCTTAGATTTTTTTTTCCCCTCCTTTTTTTTTTTTTTGAGTGGTGGCCTCCACTGCTTTTTCTTGTAAGAATTTTTATGGTATATTGCCACGCTAAATTTGTTTCCAATACGACCATGTACATGTACGTGGTACGGAGACGGCTATGAGGAAATGAAATTGACGACGACATTTTCCAAATATTGACTACGGGTACTATTGACTACCTTCCCCACCGGACTATATGAGGGTGACTTCGGGTACGGGTCGCGGGGCTTTGGCTCTCTTTTTCGCTTCACATGAGTCCAGTTTCAAGGTGCCATCCGATTGCTATATGATGGCAGCCCACCGGGTGCTTGGCTTGACTGCGGAGCGCGCCGCTCATGTTCGAAAATGCCCTCGGTGCAATGAGGCCCCTTCAGAATCTCGCGGGTATGGATCTTCGTCGACGGTATCGGGCTTCTTTTTGTCGGGTGAGCGCTCAACAGCCGCTATGCTCATGGACCATATCCCCCGGTGCCCGTGCTCTTGGTATATCATTCAACTCCATGACCGCATTGTCCACGTGCTTGAAGAGTTCATGCTTGAAGCGGGGGCTACTAAGGGCCGGGACTTGCGGTTGGAGGTCCGCCGTATTCGGTCGGGAGCTTCACGTGATCGTCCTGGGGATGTGGTTTGGTTGGACTTCATGGCTCCGCACCGCCATCTTGTTGTTGATGTGACGGTTACAAGTGCTCGCACGAACACCAACGTTCCTCGTATAGGTGCTCGCCTTCCACTCCCTGGCAGCCTTGCATTGGGAGCTCAGCAAGGCAAACTTGATGCGGACCTCCGCACTTCCGCTTTGCTTGGCACGCCTTCGGTTAAGTCGGTCCATGACTACTACCCCTTCGCCATGGAGGATGGGGGCCGGTTGGCGCCGATGGCGGCTGAGTTGGTCGATCGCTTGGCTATTTTGGTGGCTGTACGTCGCTTCCCTGGCATGGGGGCCGCTGACTCTCGTTCCTTGCGCTCTGACAGTTATGTCCGTATGCAGCATTTTGTTCGTCGATCTACTTCTCTTCCGTTTCGGCGTTTTTTGGGGGATGTGCGACGAGAATTCATGCAACGTCTTTCAGCTGCTCTTCATGGCACTCTGGGTTCTTATCTCCGCGACGCTTTTCAGGAAGGCAGTGCTGATGCTGTGGCATGCCTTCCTGTTCCTCGGGCTTAGGTTTTTTCTTCCTTTCTTTCTTTTTCTTGCTTGGTGGCCTCCACTGCTTTTTCTTGTAAGAAATTTTTGTTTAAATATTGACTACGTACGGGTAGCTGTCACGCACATAGCGACATCTCGGACACGTGTTTACCGCCAAAACCGAAGATAAGGAATGGGAGTTGTCTCGACAAACGTGATTTGTGGTCGAGAAGCGTTGCCGTAACGTCCGCCATATCCATCAGAGAACGTGGATTCTAAAATGTCTCGCACACAAATGCTTGCGCCGTGCGATGTGAGCCAATTTCAAATTGACGGTCGATGTTGAATGATATTTGATTCAAGATTGTTTGCGTGTCATCCCCGACTCCCAAAGTTCGTCCGCAAAATGTACTAGCCTCGCCAAATTCATCATAATAAAAGCAAATGAACAACCATCCATGCAAACCAGTATCACCCCGCGCCCCCCCCCCGTCAACCGTCCCTACCGGTCGTACCGCGGTTTGAAAAAGCTGCGACTGTGCTTTGGCATTGCCGCCACCGACATGAATTGTCTTCACAACGGTCAGTGAAACTCCAAGCCGGACCCGAAGACATGGTGCGCACCCCTATTAACGACCACTTTGATGCTCACGCTGCTAAGGCCTCCTACGTTTTTTAAGTTATGTTGCATGAGGTTTTCCGTTTGGGGGGGGCGCAGTACGAAATAATAAGGAAAGGTCTACCGACCAGGAACGGTACACTCGAGGATGCTCCCCACCTGCAAGATGCGGCGAGCCAAGCCGCCATACAAGCCTAGCAGACTCCAAAGTGGACGAGCACGGAAACATGGAAGATTTCGATATGCAGCGGGCGATTCTGCTACCAATGCTGCTCCGTAGCCGCTGACTACCCTTCCGAAGTCCAACGCTCCAATCGGCGAAGGCGGGTCGCCATCCGGCGCTCCCATCATCGTCAACGCGTACGCGGGCGAGATAAAAGAGGTGACGCTAGCCCGTATTCCACATGCTTTATCCCATTTTATACTTAATGATTATTAGACGGATAAAGGAGCAAGGGTCGCAGAGTGATAGTATTGCCACCATAACTTGCTGGCCTGCAACACCACCAACCTAATGTACCGTCGTTCTTGACTACTTAGCTCACGACGCTTAAAAATCGCGGTGGGCGGCCACGTTATGTGTTCCTTTCCGCGTTTTGCCAATCTTTTCCACCGTCTTATTGTATGTATTCGCCGTCTATCCGACGTTCCGAGTCGTTTAATATTACACCCTCGTCCCCGTATACGTCTTGTCGCGTCGTGTGCGCCCGTCGACAATGTCTGCGTGCTGCTTTTCAGTATTTGGTTGCATAGGAGGGAAATCTAACAAGCGTCAAGCATGTAGCTAAGGTCGACACCTCGTATTAAGCCACAGCTCGCTGAGCATCGCAACCGACTTAACCATAAGTGTACGAAGTGGTTAGCGAAGTCGAATAGGACGTTTTCTCTACCCGAAAGGGACACACCTCATATGTCATATGTCGCTGCACGTACCGTTAGCGGAGGCCGTTACTCATGGGGTGCCATAGTATAAAGGATGTGCATGCGTTGGCTATCGAATCACTGCATGTTATTAGTCCCGCCATGAATCTGTTTCCGGAACATTTTTTTGTCTTTTAAACCATTTCTCATCATGTGCAGGACTCAATTGCCTTCAATCACAAGGAATATTGTGCCGGGCCTTGCAAAGCAGCCGATATTTGGGTAGCAACCAACCCACTGGTAGGCGTGATGGGCTGTTGGGTTGATAATTGTTTTGTGCTACATGAAAAACTATTGATGAGCCTTCACCGAGGTAAGGCCACACAGAAATCGTTTTTTCAATTTAGTGCGGATTTAAATCATGTACATGCTGATAATACAAATAGCTGATATTCATGCACTCGCCTTTATTGATGGGCAGATCGAAAGGACATTTATGTGCAGCTTTGGTATGCATATTGTGTGACGTCGATATTTTGCAACATGCACACACACACACACACACACACACACACACACACACACACACACACTCGCGCAAGCACATAAACACACAAAAGTACAAACATAAGCACACATGCACATACACACATACACACACACACACACACACACACACACACACACACACACACACACACACACACACACACACACACACACACACACACACACACTCATTCAATTCCGATCGTATGTATTTGAAATACATCACATTACCACCAACCATGACAGCAATATCCTCATCACCCCTTGACCATCCAATACATCAATTACACTCAACCAACTGATTTAAATTACTGACATCGTACTAATTTTGAAATGTGATTGCAACACAGAGGTCGAAGCTCACGTGAACAAGTGTCTACGAAGGGTTCTCAAGAGGCGTCTCATGGTGTTTCAGAAATTAGCATAGAAGGTGTATAAGACTATTAGGGCAATTAATAGAGGTTGTAAGCGAATGTGTCGTGGTTTGCCGCACTACAATATTCGGGGCGCATAATCTGCACAATTTCAGATTACATTTCAGAACATGTACATGCATTTCTGAATATACACATGCATCCCATAATTATCCACACCTCTATCTTTACTGCACGTACACTCCGCACACGCTTATTGTCTCTTTTGAAAACAAAAGAATATGGTTTATATTCCCGATGGTCCCGATTGAGTGGCTAGTCGGTGGGTCACTCCGTTGCAGCCAAGACAACCTGGAGAGTGTTAAACTCACAACCTGGAGAGGGTTATACTCATGGGCGGGCCAGTCTAGGCGGCCGTTGTCAAGAGGGGGAGAGAACATAAGTTGTTCAAAACTATAACAAAGTTGTATGGGACGTCCCATACAATATTTGCCTCACTTCAAGTTTCTAGACAAACTCATGTAATTAAAAAAAATCCACCCAGATTTAAAATTTTGCCTTCATACCGATGCGCAGGATGCATCAATGCATTCGCCCCGCATCACCTGCATCAATGCGTCCATGAATTAGTGCCTAATTTAATCAATGCGCCCATGAATTAGTCCCCCATTTAATCAATGCAGCCATGAATTAGTGCCCCATTTAATCAATGCAGCCATGAATTAGTGCCCCATTTAATCAATGCGTCCATGGATTAGTGCCCCATTTAATCAATGCGTCCATGAATTAGTGCCCCATTTAATCAATGCGTCCATGAATTAGTGCCCCATTTAATCAATGCGTCCATGAATTAGCAGTTGAATTAAAATTTGATGCATCATTTTTTGATGCATTGCAGTTGATGCTTGATCTTTGTTTTTTTTGGCGATGCGG
Organism: Tetraselmis chui; assembly: GCA_026401115.1. Classification (NCBI taxonomy): domain Eukaryota; kingdom Viridiplantae; phylum Chlorophyta; class Chlorodendrophyceae; order Chlorodendrales; family Chlorodendraceae; genus Tetraselmis; species Tetraselmis chui. Next base: position 31,952 of record JAPMLY010001414.1, read on the forward strand.
AGGCTTATCCTCTTGTTGTGGAAGCGCTTCAAGCATGGCCAACATCAATGCAGCCCCGACTTCTTCCGCAGAATGCTGGTACATGAAATGATGTATCACCCCATTCGCATGGGCGAGATTGGTGAGCGCCATGCCCTTCGGACCCACCGCCCCGTTGACTCCCACCACTTGCTGCTGAAAACGGTTGGAAAGACTTTGCGGGGCCGCTGCAAGCGCCGCAAATGCAGGTATTGCTCAAAAAAGACGCAGCACCATTGCGCATGTGGCCCTTGGGTGGAGGGACAGCTGTGCATGTTCATATGTAGCCCTGCGCAGAATCCTGAGTGCTTTGCCAAGCACAATGCTGGCATCCTGCCCCCCAACAAGCGGTCTCTTGCCGTGGCACAGCAGTGGGTGGCAAGGAAGACTGCAAAGGAGACTTGAAAGGTAGTTTTTGGATCTAGCTCAGCTTTAGGTGGCAAGAGCTCAGCTCATGTAGTAAAATCAAGCACGGACAGCAACACGAAAAAATGTAACTAACAAATGATGGCAAATCTTTTCTCTGTTTTGCACCATGTTGTTATATCGTGTATCTTACATTATGGTCTACATGTATGCGCATTTTGGAGTCATTCTGAACCAGTCATGGGGCACACTTATGCATGAGATGACCCCCTAATGTTGAAAAATGGGAGGGGTCACATGTGACCCACTACGAAACCCGCCACCAACCATATGAAATCACTGAAATTTGCCACCATTTCTCAGTATGATGTTTATTGAAAAGTTTGAATGTGTGTGAATCAGTTTAAGCTGATTATGAGGCCGATGGATACAGTTACAGTCAATTCCGCGAGAGACTCTGCCTAGCGCTATTTTTTGCCGTCGGAAGTGGCTAAGACCCATGATTACATGTCATTAGCATGGCCTATGTAATGCTCACAACCGACCTCCGTCTTCTACCACAGATCAAACATGCCTAGAGGAGCAACATACTATAGAATGGGTGAATTCTGAGATTATCTACATGTGCTCGCACCTGATGGGGGAAACCGAATGGGAGGGGTCACATGTGACCCCTTCCACGCGCAAATAGACAATATGGAGGTGCACGAGGGGAAAAACGCCATGCGCGAAAAAAAATATGCAGCCGAACATGGAGTGTCTACCACGTGTGTGCAACGGATGGCGGAGGATGCAAGTGATGAAGGCGTGACGCTATTGGGGGATGCTTGGTTCGGGTCTGCTAAGGTAAGAGAAGCATGACGAAATGTATCGCTGCCATGTGTTATGTGCTTTCCTATGTGGGATAGGCACTTACCTTCAACATTCCACATGGAGTTCGCTGTGGCCCTTGGTAAGATGAAGCGCCACTTCACCGGAGTCGTGAAGACCTCGCACGGCCTCTTCCCCAAGGCTTTTCTTTAGGGATCCATGTCTACGGCACAAGCAGGGAGCACAGTACACCTCAACACTACTGTGGAAGGTGTTCAAGTGGTGGCAATTGGCTACAAGTACAACCGGCGCAAAGTTTTTTTTTTATCTCCACTGTCGGCACGGGCGGCATGGCCGACGGCAACCCCTACATTCAACGTTGGGCGGACGACAACGGCAACATCGTTATCCGTACTATCTCTCGACCCCATGCAGTGTCCAACTACTTTGAGCGCATTCCTCGGGTAGACAACCACAACCAGTCACGACAACACGAGCTCGCGATGGAGGAGGCTTGGCAAACCCACGACTGTTGATTCCGACTAGCGACTACCTTGGCCGGTATTTGCGCTACCGAGTATTGGAAACTAGCCAAGTTTCACGTCTCCGCTTCCCACCCCTACTCAGCCATAATAACTATCGAGGAATTTACTGAGATTTTAAGTAAGACGTTGGTCTACAACAAGCTACAAGATCACGTTCTGCCGGCCCAACGTCCGGGAAGGATGATATCCGTACCTTTGGCCGAATTGAAACGGATCATCCAAGTAGAGCGCGTCGATGTCCCCGGTAACTTTGGCCGCTCAGAAAAGGGCCGAAGCAAGCAAGCTCGCTGCCTCCGGTGCTACCGCGACGAGGGTATCCTTCTTTGGACGTCTTTCTACTGCGTGCAGTGTGTGATTCCCTTATGTATGCCCGGCTCCCGCCACATCCGCGATTGTTGCGAGCATCACATGCGACTAAGCCCGGTCGCTCTTGGCAACATGAAGCGGGTCCGTACGAGATAAATACGCCCCACTGTTGCGCCCCCGCTATCCATTATCCTTCCCGCCTCCATTGTTAGGCGGGCGTGGTCATACCATACCATAGGATAGGGATGGTCGCTCGCTCATGAGCGCTACGTCGGTTCTGCAGACGAGATTGAGCTAAGGCGTGTCTGCCGCTACTTTAGATATTCACTGACTATACATAGCGGTATTCAAAAAAAAAAACACTGATTATGAAAACGCGTGATCATGCGGGCCGCTACATGATATATCATATCATACAATACACCCCGAGGCACTAGTGCTAATAACGCCACTCGTGCGCTAGGGATTCAGCACACTCCCTTCGAGGCTAATTTTGGATTCTCTCCTAAAGAGCCCCTTGACCTACTTCTCCGATTTCAATTCAGCATGCGACCTTCAATTCCGATTTCGCAAGACACGTCATAGCGGTTAAGATTGTTACATGAGGTACGCGCTCTGGTACGCTCGATGTTACTGTCGGAATCGGGAACGGATAGTTAACACGTAGGTCGTGCCGGCCCCACAAGGGGGCCGGGTATGGTGACTAGAGAAATGAGAAGGAGAGACATGGCGGCCGGCGAAGGCACCGGCAGGGCCGGCCGACCGCCACTAATAGGGAATAGAGTACCGCTAATTGCACAACATTAAGTATTAGGATGAAAAATAGCTACCTTGTTCATAAGCACTAGGCAACGGGATGCTAGTGCTAACACCCCCCTCAAGGTAGCCGAGGTCTTGACGTCGTCCTAGCTTGCGTCGAGGAAGGTGCCATCTTGGTTGAAGGTGTAGTGCTTGTAGCGTGTGTCTAGGGCCGGGTAGGTGTAGCGACATGCGCTCACAGGAACGTGCCGCTACCGGCAAGTTTGCCGATGATTAGCGGTTCCAAATGTACTACGCAATGTACTAATCTGACATGTAGCGGGAAAAGCTGTCCACGGGCGAATTAGCCGACGCATGAAAGCGACCGGCGAGGAAGAAGCAAAGCCAACAAGGCGGTTAGGAGTGTGTAGGCACGAAAACGCATAGACGGGCGTTGCTCGTGTTGACTCTGTTGTAAGTAATACCGTATACGTATTAGTTGCAGATAGCTACTGTAAGCTACTCTAGATATGATTAGTACATGTCTAGATCGGACATACCGATAAACTGTTTGACTCGGTACAGAGCTGTCGCTAGGCTACAGCTCTCGCACTTCTGTTGTCCCGACACCACGCCTGTAGGCTGGTGTCGCCGTAACTGTTCCGTTTGCGGGACTGTGACTGTAATTACGTTTGCGTAAGTTATCTTCCACACTAACTGTGTTTGCATGGTTCAATAGGTTATGGGGCCTCGCCTCACGTCACTCACGCGCGACAACCTGGTTCGGCGAGCTGCGATCGACAGCTCTCCCGCAGAAGGCAAGTTTATCTAGACACCTAGTACTTTCAACTTGTAGTCGGCGGTATCGCCAGTATAAACTGCAATTTAAAACCCGCCACCACCCCTATTAAGTCAGCCACCCGACGGAGATAGCCAGCCAACCACACCGACGCACTCGTCGTGTGTGGACAGGGTGCACACAGGTCCAAGCTGGAGAACGGGGGGGCGCACCATCGGGTGAATACGCATCCACAGGTTGCACGCCAGCCGTAGCTTACTTTTTTATTTTTTATATTATTCTAGCGAATCAGCCACCAGCGCAGCGCTTCACCTATCCTGGCCTTGGCCTCGACTTGTGCCCCACACTGGGTGGAGGATACAGAGAAGGTGCTCTGAGACACCCCGGGGCTACAGGCCGAGGGGTCGGCGGGCATCAGGCCGTCTCTTTGCAAACCGCTGTTAGGCACGAGTCCGGCTAGCGGTTTTTACCGCTGCCTGTTTTTTATTCCGCTCTTTCTTTTTCGCCCTCTGTCGAAATGGCGCCGAAAACTCCGCTTGTTTCACCTCCTGACTCCCCTGAGTCAGGCTCTCACCAGAGCAACCTCGATCACCCCCCGGATACTCTCGCGCTGCTCGTTGCGCAAGTGGCGCGCATAACAGATCGTCTCGACTCGCAGTCGGCCGAGGGTGCTGTTGTTGCTGCGGGTGCTAATCCGCACCCCCCTGTAGCTCAACGCCGCCACGATGCTCACATCGAACCCGTCCGGGACAGCCACGGCGGCCACACCCTCCACCTGCCTGAACATCCCCACCATGGTTACGTACCCCCGGACGCAGAAACAGTCTTTGCTGCTGCTACTCCTGCAGCTCTTGTTGGCGACCCCACAGTCGCACAGCGCCGTCACGATGCGCCCCGCGAGCCCCCGCGTGCCGATGCGCACCACGACCCCTCGCGTCACGCCATCCGGGTTGATCACCTCCCACCACCTCCCCCCTTCCCCCCCGCCGGATATGCCCTTCACCACCCCGGCCCTCATATCCCGGAGGCGCCCTCTCACCTCGTCCCCCCCTACCGTGACCACCCGCACTCGTACGGCCCGCCGCGTCCCATGGCCGGCCGCTCTCCCTTTCCCGGTGGCCCACCTCCTCCCTTTCATGGCCGGCACTCTCCCCCAGTCCAACATGGCGACCCCGCCACCCGTGGCCGTCGTCGCCCCACTATTGACCCGGTGGTCATCAACCGGGCGGCTCACGAAGCCCCCGGCTTCGACAAGGACGCTCTCAACCGGTCCATGAAGATGTCGGTCCCCGTCATGTGCCCTACCACGGACTTTAAGCAATGGAAGAGGACCTTCCTTAATTTCCTCTCCATCAAGGCCGCATACCTCATTCCACAGCTGGCCATCCGCGACTCCGGCGTCTGGCTCGACGAACAAGCGCAACACTACGCCTACACGCTGCTTCTCCATGCAGCCAGCGCGAATAAGCGCGCTGACCAAGCGATGAAATGCGTTTCTCCAGCACGCCCTGACTGCGCCGCTGCCGCGTGGGACATCCTTTGTGAACGCCTCGACTGTCGGTCTTTTGCTCGCTCCTTGTCCCTCCTGGACAACCTGACGGTCACACAGCGCCATGGTCAGTCACTCAGTGACTATGTCCACTACATGCGCCAGACCTTTGACGACTACAACGACACATGCCAATTGGTTGATGGCTCCGTTGCCATCCACCCCCACCACCTCGGTCTCCTCATGCTGCGCGGTATTTCTAGCAGCGGCCCACACGGTCAGGCGAAGCAATGCGTCATCAACGCCTTTGACACGGACTACATCATGTCGGCTGATGAAGTGATGGCCAGCATTCTCCACCTTGCGCACAACATGGACGACGACCCTGCTCCGGACACACCCGCTCCGGCCATATCACCCCCTCCCATCTCCGCGTTCGTCGCTGCGGGCCGCGGCTCGCACAGCGGTCGAGGCCCACCACACCGTAACCCTCGCGGCCATCGACCCAACAAGTGTGGCGTTTGTGGCAGCCTCAACCATCTCATGTCCGCCTGCACTGCCACGGATGACGCTATCCTTAAGTGGAATCTCGCCAAGCGTAGGCTGACAGTCCAGAAGTACGGCGCCGCCGACGGCACCCCCTCTGCTCACGCTGCGCTGCTGAGCGACGTCCCTGCCGACGACGCCCCCGCCGATGACACCGACTGCCTACCTACCCTCGAGGACTGCGCTGATGACTACGCTGACGACGAGGTGAGTGTCCCATTCAGCTCTGTGGCATTCTCCTCTTCCCTCGCCCCGGGTCGTAACCTGTCAAAGTTTTGGGTCGTTGATTCCGCCTGCTCGATTAACCTCACTGCGTTCCGAGATGACTTCGTGAAATTCACGCCCCCCTCCGCTCCCTCTCGCGTGGGCGGTGTCGGCGTTGACGTTAAGGGCAGTGGCTCAGTGCGAATTTCTGTCAGACTTGCCTCTGGCCAGCTCATTCACCGCACTGTGTATGCACTCTACACCCCTGACCTATCATCTCGCTCCGCACAGCGTATCGGCAGACTACTTAGTGTCAGCTGGATGCAAACTCACAGCGGCTGTGAATTCATATTCCCCTCCAACTCTGACACTGGTTTGCTTTTGGTACCCACAGGCATGGGTGTGCTAGAACCGTCCGGAAACGGTCTCTACCTCCTTCCCCACCAGCCGGACCTCCCTTCAAGCCCATCCGCACCGGCGGCACTTGACCCCTCACCTCAGGTTGCCCTTACTGCCCAGTGTGATCCCGTCCTATGGCACCGTCGCTTTGGCCACCTCAACATGCAAAGCCTTCAGGCCCAGCATAATCACGGTGTCCCGACTAGCCCTGTGTTAACTAGCGTTGTAACCAAAGTTTCTTGCGACTCTTGCTTACTTCACAAAGCCACAGCTGCACCACGCAACACAACCGCTTGCGCGAAGCCATCCCACCCCCTCCTCAACCTGTCCGCTGACCTCTGGGGCCCGGTCAATGTCCCCTCCCCACATGGCCTCCGTTACTGCTTGCTCGTCATCGACCACCACACCAACTACATGTGGGTGCGGTTCCTTAAGTCTAAAGACGACGCATGTTCGGAATTGGAAACCATCCTCTTGGACATCAAACACTTGCATGCCCGCCATCACTCCCAGACGGGCGCGTTCGCACCGGTCCTCAAATTTGACTCAGACTCTGTGTTTGAAGCTGCTGTCACTCGCCGGATGTGCGCACACCTCGGCGTCGGGGTGCAGTTCTCTGCCCCATACGCCCACCACATGCTCGGCAAGGCCGAACGTCCCTGGCGCACTATCCGGGACAATGCATCGGCGATGCTCCACAACATGGCCGTTCCCAACTCCATGTGGTCGTGCGCTGTCAGCACTGTTGTGTACCTTCGCAACCGCACGTACAGTCGCTCGGTCGGACCTAATGGGGGCGTCCCCCTCACACTCCTTACGTCGTCGGTGCCCGACGCCTCCAAGTTCCGCGTCTTCGGCTGCGCCGTTTTCGCCAAGGTCCCCGACAAACAACGTCGGAAACTCAGTGAAAAAGCATTTCGCGGCGTCATGGTGGGCTATCCCCCTGACGCACCTGGGTATCGTGTCTACAATCCGGAAACGCGTCGCATCACCACTTCCGTACATGTTGTCTTTCAGGAAGACACCCCAGGCTTCGACACACAACCCTCCGTCGACTCGGCCATCACCGACTCTTCGGACGACGTACCCGCAGACTCACCCCTATCCCACCCCATTGACCTCACATTACCCACACCCCTACCCCCCCCGGCAGCCCCTCGCCATGCTCGGCTCCGCTCCCACCCCATTCGCTACGGCGATATGGTTGCCCACCTGTCCGACTACCCACCGATCCTCGTAACGGCGTGTTGTGATCCTGAACAAGGCACAGCTCCCGAGGACATATTTGAGCACCCTCACGTCCCCGACCTTGTCACGGGTCCCCCACACACACCTGCCGGCACGTCCTCTACCGCCGTCGCCCTCCTCTCCGCCCGAGAGTGTGTGGAACCAAAATCCTACCGGGCTGCGCTGGACAGCGCCCAAGCCCCCCAATGGCAAGCCGCTATGCAACATGAGTATTCCTCCCTCATCAGCAACGGCACGTGGGACCTTGTGGACCTCCCCCCAGGCCGCATGGTCGTCAACAGCATGTGGATCTTCAAAGTCAAGTCGGATACAGCCGGCGACGTCTCCCGCTTCAAAGCGCGGTTCGTCGCCAAGGGGTGCAGTCAACGCGCCGGACTGGACTACACGGAGACCTTCTCCCCGGTCATCCGCATGGCCAGCCTGCGTCTCTTCCTAACCATCGCAGCCGCCCGCGACCTTGAACTCTGCCAACTTGACATCGACACAGCGTTTCTCTACGCCCCCATCCGGGAGGATGTGTACATCCGCCAGCCCCTCGGCTTCACCGATGGAACGTCCAAGGTTTGTCACCTCAAGCGCTGCCTCTACGGCCTTAAGCAGTCCCCCCGCGAGTTCAACATGCTACTTCGTGCATGGCTCGTCGACCATGGATGGCAACAATGCGTCTCCGACCCGTGCATCTACATCTTCCGCACCGGTAACGTTTTCGCCATGATCGCCATGTACGTCGATGACATTCCCGCGGCCTGCAATGATGCCACTTGGCTCGCATCGTTCAAAGCCCAACTCGGAGCACGGTTCAAGATCAAGGACCTAGGCGACCTCTCCCAACTCCTCGGCATGCACATTACCCGCTACGCAGCCGTTTGTACACGCCCCGATGTCTTCACGGCGTTGAGCATCCTCGGCTCTGCCCAAGCCTCACCCACCGAGGCACACTTGCAGGCTCTGAAAAAGGTCCTCCGCTACCTCCATGGCACCATCGACATGCGCTTGACGTTGGGGGGGGGCCTGGACCACAGCCTCCAACTCACAGGCTTTGCCGACGCTGATTGGGCCAACGACAGCAGCACCCGCAAGTCTCGCTCCGGCTATCTCTTCACCCTCGGACGCGGGCCAGTCAGTTACAAGTCCAAACAACAGACTTGTGTGGCTCAATCCACGTGTGAAGCCGAGTACTACTCTGCGGCTGACGCCACCAAGGAGGGATTCCACCTCCGACAACTCCTGGGGGAAATCTTCGACTCCCCCATCACCGAAACCACCACCATATGGGAGGACAACCAAAGCGCCATTGCATACTCCCAGAATGCCTTGGTCAGCGAGAAGACTAAACACATCGGCCTGAAGTGGCACTTCCTCAAAGACCAAGTGGAGCAATGGACCATCAAGTTGAGGTACCTCCCAACTGACCAGATGGTGGCTGACATGCTCACCAAACCCCTCCCATGACCTGCACTAGCAAGACACCGAAGTGCGATCCTTGGAGGACAAGACCCAATGCAACGCTTCATCCCGTAGCTACCTTCAGGGGAGTGTTGTAAGTAATACCGTATACGTATTAGTTGCAGATAGCTCATGTAAGCTACTCTAGATATGATTAGTACATGTCTAGATCGGACATACCGATAAACTATTTGACTCGGTACAGAGCTGTCGCTAGGCTACAGCTCTCGCACTTCTGTTGTCCCGACACCACGCATGTAGGCTGGTTGTCGCCGTAACTGTTCCGTTTGCGGGACTGTGACTGTAACTACGTTTGCGTAAGTTATCTTCCACACTAACTGTGTTTGCATGGTTCAATAGACTCCCCCCTGGCCCCCTTTCGCGGTGGGAAAGTTCAGCTCGTCGCTAAGTTAGGTGAGCGTTGCGGCGTCGCCTCGGGAAAAAGCAATAGCACTACGTACTAATTAAAGTACGCACCGGCCGAATTTTCGCGGGTCGGTTTCCGGTCGAGAGCGTGGGTAGGTTTAAGGCTAGGTGAGACTGAAAGCTCGGTGGGGCGAGCGTGGCGCCGGGCGCTTTACACCCGCTCTTCCCCTTTTTACGTGGGAGATGGTAGGACAGTCGCGGACAATTAGTTCCGAGGCGAAGCGTGGTGTCGGTGGGACGATGAATTATTAGCGTGGCGCCGAGCGCTTTACTACGCACGTTGTAAATTTTTTTGCATGGGAGTAGGTAGGACTAGCGTGGCGCCGAGCGCTTTGCACATGCTCTTCTCTAGTGTAACTTGACGGAAGGCCGATAAAATGTAAGAATCGGGAACGGATAGTTAAACGTAGGTCGTGCCGGCCCCACAAGGGGGCCGGCTGCGGTGACTACAGAAGTGAGGGGAGAGAGATGGCGGCCGGCGAAGGCACCGGCAAGGCATGCCGACCCCCACTAATAGAGAATAGTGTACCGCTTATAGTATAACACTAAGTAGTAGGATGACAAATAGCTATCTTGCACGCAAGCACTAGGCAACGGGATGCTAGTGCTAACAGTTACAGCAACACAAGGATGAGATGCAAGCTCGTTCGGAACTAGCACCCCAATACTTGTGCCTGTTTTTATCTGATTTGGGAGAAGTTGTTTTTGTGTTTTTCAACGTTTTCTTCTTTTTGCTCTTTCTTCTTTTTGCTTGGTGGCCTCCACTGCTTTTTCTTGTAAAAACTTCACTATAGATATATTTTTCAACGTTTCTGTAAATTTAATGGGATTAACATTTGGCAGAAGTGATGAGCAATATTACGATGAATATTTGTACATTAGAACTCTTATCGGAGGTGCCCGTGAGATGCTAGGTGAATTGACACGTCCGTGTGCAACATGGACTGTGTGATGGTTACATGAGAACCGAATAGCAGCAGAACATGTTACTACTTGTATATGGTATTCTGGTTTATCTGTACTAAGTCAATTGTACGTATTCACTGATAACGCTCACAATTGTGAGCGAACATGTACTGGTAATGATGTACTATATTGCCCCTCTAGATCATTGGCCGTTATGTAAAGGAGCTAGTCCTCACTTGCGCCGCTCCCATGCATCGCCTAAAGATCATAATGTGCTTCGGCTCCAGAAGCGCCTTCGTCAGGGCATCTGCCAGCATGTCTGCCGTGCCCACTAACGCAACTGCGATTGTCTTTGCATCCACTAGTTCCCGAATGCAATGGTGCTTGACGTCGATGTGCTTTGTCCTATTTGAGGCCATAGGGATGTTAGCAAGCTTGACCGCTCCCTCGTTGTCCTCATAAACCGTTGTGGCACCATGTAGGTGTTGGTGGACATCCCGCGTGAATTGCCGAAAATGCACCGCGCTTTACCCTGCGCGACTCACGGCGACATACTCTGCCTCTGTGGTGGACAAGGCCACCACCTCTTGCTGTTTGGAAGTCCATCTCACTGCTCCTCCATTAAGCATGACCATCTCCCCAGATTGTGATCGTCTGGTGGTCGTGTCTGCCGCCCAGTCTGAATCTGAGAACACCTTTACTTCGTCCGCGTTGTCTCGTGACGGTCGGCCATATGTGATGCCCATGGGTCTCGTCCCATTCAAGTAGCGCAACAAACGCTTGAGCTGCTTCATGTGGAACTGCGTGGGAGCAGTCTGTCGCCTACTGATGGCGCTGATAGCAAACACAATGTCAAGTCGGGTACACATGCACATGAAGTTCACCGATCCAAGGATAGCACGGAAGGTCTCGTGCTCCGATGGTGTCAATGCCACCTTGTCATGGTCGGACGCGACTTCTCCGTCCCGATAGTGTGTAGGTGCCATAGGCACCTTTGAGGGCGTGCTGTCCAACATCCCGTACTTCTCGAGGGTCTCTTTGGTGTACTGTTATTGGGAAAGGCTGATGGTCTCTGCCTCTCTGTTTCTCACAATGTCCATCCCAAGGATGAATTTGGCTTCACCAAAGTCCGTCATGCGGAACTGCTCCCCTATGACCCGCTTCGCCGACTCAATCCATTTGAGTGAGTCTGAGATGATGAGAATGTCGTCCACATATACTAGCACGATGCACATGCCATGCACTGGGTGGTTCATCGTATAGAGGCTGGTGTCAGATCTCGCCCGCTTGAGCCCGAGTGAGGAGAGCGTTTGGTGGAAGAGCTTGTACCATTCACGCGAGGCTTGCTTAAGCCCATAGATGCTCTTGAGCAGGCGCATGACTCGAGGCGTTCCATCCTCTGCCCCTCTGGGTTGACGCATGTAAATCTCCTCTTGGAGATCTGCGTTGAGAAACGCAATCTCAATGTCTGCCGAATGCATGTGCATGTTCCGTTTGGCAGCGATGGCCAGGACAATACGTAGGGTACTCAGCTTGACGACGGGAGAGAACGTCTCAGAGTAGTCGACACCTGCCCGTTGGCTGAAGCCTTGAGCAACCAAGCGTGCCTTGAAGCGGTCGATTGATCCATCAGGTTTTGCCTTGACCTTGAAGACCCACTTGTTGCCAATGGCGTTGCGTCCAAGCGGCAGATTCTCCATGCGAAAGGTACCCTTGTTGTGGAGGGACGCAACTTCATAGCGAATTGCCTTACGCCATGCTGTGGCATATTTCCCAATTAATGCGTGCTTGATGTCAACGGGCACAGGGATGTGCGCCGCCGGAGGGTACGTCACAGGTTCCTCAGTTGTGGCAAGTTGGCCCCTTTGTGCCCTCCCATGGTGCAATCATGCGAGGTGGTCGCGGAGGTTTGTTCTGTGTAAACACTTGGGCTGTCTTGTTGACACGTTGGACATAGGCAGCTGCCGCGAAGCATGAAGAGGCCCGACGTGCGTCGTGGTTAGTGGCATGATCGTGGGGAGGATCCTCTGGAGTGTCTTGTAGGACCGCAAAAGGGTTGCTGGTCGGAACAGTTAAGTGTGTGGTATCAACACACGAGAGGTTGGCACAGGTAGCCCCCCCATGCTCGAGGCTACATGGTGAAGAGGCTTGTGAAGTGCCAAGAGCAGTGGGTGCGTGAGCGGGCTGAGACTCAACGAAGGCAACATGGATAGTGCGAACGAGTTTCCCTGTGGCGAGGTTGAGAAGCCAGTAACCCGGGCCATCATCGCAGTAACCAATGAACATGCAGGGAAGGGCTTTGGGAGACAGTTTGTCCCGATAGCGATCCTCCAAACGGAGGTAAGCCGTGTAACCGAAGACCTTAACGTGTGCGAGGTCAGTAGGGACGCCATGGAGAAGGGTGTATGGAACACCGCCCGACCCGGCGGACGCAGCGGGCGAGGGAAGGCGATTGCGAAGGTAGACCGCCGTGCGCATGGCAAGGCCCCAATATTTGGTAGGACAATTCGCGTGATGAAGCATGGCGGTTGCGGAATCCGCAAGGGTGGCCCATTGGCGTTCCATCTTGGCGAGTTGGTTATGAGTGTACGGTGCTGTGAATTGGGCTGTATATCCCAAGGAAGCGACCATGGTGCGGCAAGCAACATCAAGGTAGTTCGGATCACAGTCGAACTTGATTGTGGGCCGAAAGGCACAAGTAGGGTGCAAGCGGGACTGCAAGTTCCGGATGTTTGTGAGAGCGGAAGAAAGTGTGGAGACAACAGCTTTCTTGGATGCGAGGGCAAGGAGCCAAATGTAGTTGGAATAGTGATCAATTACACCGAGGAGGTATTTGGCTCCGCCTGGCCCAGTCTCCTTGAGCGGGCCGAAGATGTCAGAGTTGAATGCCTGAAAGCAAGGTGTTAGTTTGGTGCCATGCTGAGTGTTAACGGGGACATGGTGCAATTTGGCTAAAATGCACGGTTCACACGACATGAGGGGAACATGACTGTCGTACTTCGCTCCAGTGATGTCGGCGCTCCGAAGGGCGAGAGTCATGGTGTCTATGCTAGGATGACCAAGGCGTTGGTGCCACAAAGTGGTGTCAGTAGACATGGGGCCAGCACCTTTATAAGCAAGGAGGGAAGTGAACTAGCCGTCAATGGTCTGCAAATGAGGCAAGTTGTTGTACATGACGAGGATGAAGTCGCCATGAGCGTCACTTTGTCGGTTGTCCGATAACATGGTAATGGAAGCTAATGTTGTGCCGTTTTCGGAGATGCTCCTGGGAAATGATGCTTGGGGCGCCGCGTTTGGACATGATGGGGGCGTGGGCGGCACGGATGCGAATCCGGCGGGAGTGGCCATCTTGAGAGGCGAGATGGAGCTCAACAAGACCATAGCCATGAATGTTGACGTCGATGCCTTTGACGTGGATGGGATTGCGGAGTCGGGTGTAGCTTCCCGCGACGAATGCAGAACGACGGGCCTCCAAGCTGATATTGGCACCAGCGTCGATACAGCGAAGGGCGGTCGGCGCGGTGCCCAAAGAGGCATTGTAGGCCACGGGTGAACCCGCAGGGGACTCCATGTCGGGGGAAGAGTGGCCGGACGCATGGGCGGTGGATGGGCCACCGTAGGCGGAGTGGGAGGCATCGGCCATGTTGATTGATGGTGCCCCATCGAGATCAAAAAAAGACATGAGGGTTGACTGCGCAAATGCAACGTCCCCAATTGGACGCGGGACATTTGAGTGGGAGACGGAGGGTTGCTTAGAAGGGGAATCACGGGGCGTACTCCCACGCCCGTCACGCGTCCACCGACCACCCCGACCACGTGGACCACGACCACGGCCTCGGAGGGCTGAAGGATGGGGGGCGTACTGCTGGTACGGGTATTGTTGCTGGTGTTGCACCGGGAGAGGGCCGTCATGATGCCAATGGAATCTGGCGGCCATGGGAAGGCCCGCATCAGTGCAATAGCGACAGGGGGCGTGTGCGTTTGCGCTTTGGGCTATCTGCACGTGCGGCTAAGGCTTCCTCAACGGCAATTTCAACAGCAATCTTGAAAGCCTGGGGGTCATGCATACCATGACGACGGCCGGGAGGGTGGTGTCGATGGAAGGACGTGTGCGACTTATGCTGAATAAGCATGGTAGACAGTTGAGTGAAGGGTATGGAGGAAGCAGCTTGCCCATTCTGTATGGCATCCAGGGCAGCTATAATGTTTGCTCGTGCCCCCGAGAGCTTGCTGTTTAAGTTATATAGAGTAGCAGCTACCAAAATCTTTTCACTGACCAGGAACTCATCTTCATTGAGCTCTTGGAAGGTGTGCAACATACGTTGTATAAAGGCGTCTACACTTTCGGTTTCGCCTTGAGCGTCTAAAAGTTTTGCATGTAACCCAACTGTTCTGCCAATACCCCGTTGGTCGAAATGGTCGATGAGGACACGCCAGGCATTTGAGCCTGGCGAAACCCGAGCCGAGAAAGCGGGGTCGCGCTGAAAGTTGGTCAGGACTATCACAATAGTAGGGTGTTTCATCATCACGCAAAGATACCCGAACAGTTTTTATTGAAAGTTCTTATAGGATGTGTTTACAACATCATCGGGAGGTGCTGCTCCTTCTATTAGTTCTGGAAAGGCAGGGTTAATAGCACGCAGATAGTTTATATAGTCCCGTCTGAACTCTAGAAAACTGATGTCGGCTGTGAAAGTCGGCCCTTTGTGCGCATCAGAGACCGGCTCAAGCTAATGTCGTCGAACTGGCCGCGACTAAGCTGCTCGTCGTCGAAATTATAATGGTCCGGTTCATATACATGGGTAGCGGTTCGGTCATTGCTACGACTATAGGTCCCACCATTTGTCACTGGTCGATGTGTCGGCTGCCCATGGGGTGGCCCGAAGTTCGCGGTAAGGCGATCAAATTGAGAAATTATTTACTCGTGGGTGGTCGCGTGCGACCGTTCTATCGCCGTGTCTATCGGCTCTATAGTTTCAGAGCGAATACTAGCTAGGGTATATTATCCATGGTAGTAGCAACGACATGATCTTTACCGGGGTTGGAGCCAGGTGCCTCCGCGTGTGTCACTTTGCTGCTACTCCGTGTGATGGGCGCCGGCGGCGGCGGGTGCTTCCGTTCGGACATGCCTGAAAAGTCCGGTTCGACTTTTCACACCTCTGTTTTCTCACACTAAAAACCACGTTGGTCGCGTGTATGCAGCTTATTAAGATGTGTCAGGGCCCATAACCTCTTATCGGAGGTGCCCGTGAGATGCTAGGTAGTTGACACGTCCGTGTGCAACAGGGACTGTGTGATGGTTACAGGAGAACTGAATAGCAGCAGAAAAGGCTACTGCTTGTATCTTGTTTTTTGGTTTATCTGTACTAGGTCATCTCTACGTATTCACTTATAACGCTCACAACTGTGAGCGTACATGTACTGGTAATGATGTACTACAATAAGAACTGCGTATAATCCAATCATTTACCCTAGGGCACGTTTTGCCAAAGATGTCAGCTTGCTTACAATTTGGCCAAAAGACACCCACAGGCGGGGTCTGGGGGGTCAATTAGCGCAGGATTATAGGGATGGGTGGGTGGGTTCGCGCGAAGCCTAGATTGGCTGAGCGCGAAAGCAGAGAGTGCCTAGGCTCGTGGCTAGCTACGGCTTATAAGGCACGGGCTAGCTAGAGCTGACCGTTGGGGAAGTCGTTGGTCGTTGGCTGCGTCTAACTGTTCGGGCAAGGTGGTTGCCCTGCAGGCGAGACGCGCCGATATTAACGGTAACAGTAACCGCTAGAGTTACTGTCCCGTACACATGATATTGGATATGCAAACCTCTAGATTCAAATCAATCTGACCATTTACCCTAGGGCACGTTTTGCCAGTAACCTAAAGCCAAAGGCTTGCACAGCCAGAATTAGTGTTGCGGGGGGGACGGAGTGAGCCAGCCGAAGAACCGCCAAGCAGCAGGGGTTGGGGTCATGGTTGGGTCAATATATTTTCCTTCGGTCACCGAGCTGTTTTTGGCCCAGCCACCCATAAATTTGATTACGGGGAGGGGGGCGCCGATGCAGCTGGCAGCGGACGCTGCGCCTTTCCGTAGGCTGTGCGATGTCCACTTGAAACCGGCGGGGGCGGCGGAGTTGACGGTACGGAGGGCGAGGGTGAGCCAGGCGGAGATGGTGGCCGCGGCGCCCCACTCGGCGGAAGGTTCAGCAGGGGAGCAGCTCCAAAAGGCGAGTGGGGGTGGCGTGTTGTAAAATTTTTTGCAGAAAGTCGCGCGCTGTTCCGTGTAGTAGATGAGCAGGTCTGCCAGGACGGGGTTAGCTGCGACCGGGATAGCGATGACAGGTTTATCTGCCGCGTCGCGGCGCTGGTCTCCTTTAGATTTACGTACGAACAGGCAGATTTGTTGAGAGGGCCTGTCGACCACTAGGTCGCCGGTCTGGCAGCGGGCGCCAGTTTCGGCGCGGCAGAAAAACGTGTAATTGACACACACCGCTAAACAGGCTCTGAAGCGCTGCATCTGAGGGAGGGCAGCAGGGGTCCACGCGAACGTGCCGCGTAGGGTGTTGGCGGCGTGTAGGATGTTCAGCGCGACGTGTGCGGGTAGCGGGAGGCGAGCGGCGGTGGGCAGCAGGCGGCGCTGTAGCATGTCGAATCCACGGCGGGCGTCCGCCAGGAGTTCGCCCACGGCGATAGGTTGGCGCCGGTGGTCGCGGAAGTACTTGTTAATTGCGCTGAAGTAAGGCTGCAGCGAGCTGGCAGCGACCGTTCCCAAGAGGGCTAGCCAGGCCGTGTAGCGGACCATCGTGGCCGGCGTGGCCTGTAGCGGGGCGATATTTTCTTCTGCACAAAAAATAAAAAACTGTCGAATTGCGCTCTGGTAGCTCAGGTACGTCGAGGGCGCTAGCGAGTTGCTGAGTAGGGCAACCGCTGTAACCCCGAGCTTATCTGATCCTAGGAGGTCTTGAAAAGTTTCAGCCAATTCGGAGGACCAGGGCGACTGTGCTGCTTCGAGGCGTAATTCGTAGCGCGGGGGTCCTGTACGCAGAGGGCGGACGTCCTGTACATGCGCATTTAATCGGTCCGGATGTATCGCTCGGCCAATCGCACCGCGCCGGGTGTAGAGCCAAGCGGGGGTGCTAGCCGAAAGGCCACGATGCTCCAAGCGGGAGGTCCGACCCCTTCTTGCTTGCCTAGCCTGCCGGGGAAGAACAGGTCGCGGGACGCCGGGAAGTGCACGGTCTCCGTGGCCAAGCGGGCGAACGCGTGGTACCATGTTTTGTTTCGCCAGTAGGGGGCGATGACTGTTGCCTCGGCTTGAGCTTGTGCGAGTTTCGCGGCGAGTGCGGGTAGGGCCGACCAAGGGGGGTTGCAGTAGTTGTTCTCGCGTCTCCACGCCGAGTCGGGGAGGTGTAGGCAGTCGATGTCCTCGCACAAGGGGTCGCGCCAGCGGGCGTTGAAGCGTGGCAGCTGCGTGTTGAGCATAGACGCGAACCGGTCGATTGTATGCGGGCCCCACCGACGCTGGAGGTGGGTGAAGAGTTGAGGGTTTAGCTGCCAGTCCTCGGAGTCCAGTTCGCGGCTGAGCGTGTCGGCCCAGACGTTGGCGGCCGATCGGATGTAGCGTGGGCGGATGTGGATGTCGTTGGTGTCGAGTAGGAACCACAAACGCCGTAGCTCGGTCATCATGACGGGCGACCGGGAAGTTAGCTTGGTTAGGACGGCGACCACGGCAGTGTTGTCCTCGTGGAGGAGGACTTGTCGTCCGCGGAGTTGCGGGAGAAAGGTTTCGACCGCGTGCCGGACTGCCCGAAGCTCTTTCCACGTAATGTGTTGGAGGCGGTCGGTGGCGCTCCAAAACCCGCGGGCTTGGTAATTGGCGTCCTCGTTGAGGACGGCCCCCCATCCGTAGTCGCTCGAGTCGGCGTGCAAATAGGCGGTCTCGATGGGCTTGTAGATCGACCGGCCGTTGTGTTGGGAGGGTACCGTGCGCCACCACTCGAGGTCGCGCCGGAGTTGGTGGGTGAGGCGCACGCGTCCCCCCCAACCGGTACGGGTAGCCAAAACGTTGTGGAGCTCGCGCAAAAAGAATCGGGCGGGCGCGATGGCGAGGTAGAGAAATTGCGCTTTTCCCGCGAAGGCTGCGAGTTGGCGTGTGGGTAGCCATCGTGCGTTGGACGCTGCTCGTCCGAGCAAGGACGAAGCGTGTTGTGCGAGGTGGTGTAGTTTTGCGAGTGGGGCGCGAAACTCGCCGCGGTGTAAATCCACCGTGAGGCCCAAGTGGTCGCCGACTTGCGTTGGCGTCCACACACCTTTCTTGGGGTTGCGCTGTAGGCCGAGGCTGTCGAGCAGGGCTTGGACGCGCTGTCGAAGTAAGAGTGCCTCGTCGTAGGAGTCCGCCAAGAAGAGGAAGTCGTCCATGTAGGGGAGTAGTCGGGTTCCTCGCCATCGCGCGTTTCGGAGGAAGCGCTTGGACGGGCGGTGTGGGCCGGCCGGTGTAGCTGCGGGCGTGGGAGGTGGTGGGCGGCGTAGGTGGTTCGTAAACACTTGCGTGAGTTTGCAAAAGTAGTAGGCGGAGCCCGACCACCCCATGGGGAGGCACGCGAGGCGCCATAAGGTGCCGCGGTAGTTGACCGTGAAGTAATCCCGGTCTTCCTCCCGGATGCCAAGGGTGTAGTACCCATCGGCGAGGTCGAGTGAGACGAAGTAGTCCCCCGGTCGAGATAGATGGCGGAGGTGCTTGAGGGTCTCGCAAGTCATGTTGAACGTCGAGCAGTAGCGGTTGAGTTCGCGAAGGTCGATAATCAAGCGCCATTGATTGCATCCGGGTTTTGGAACCAAGAACATCCGGGAAACGTAGCGTGGGTTCGTAGAGCGCTCCCACGCGCCGCAAGCTTCGAAGCGTGGTAGTTCCGAGTTGAGAAACTCGAGTTGGTCGGGTGTGGCGTCTAGCATGGAGATGCCATGGTTGAACGGCTTGGGACGTAGGCCGTGCTTGAACTTCACACGTACGCCGTGGCGGATCCAACTTAGGACTTGGCCGCTCGCGCCGATGCGCTCCCACTCCCGCCACTTTCGACGTACGCGGTGGCGCATGAAGGAAGATGTCGGGGAGCAGGAATCGGCGCGGCGGGCTACACCATCATTTCTTGCTTGGGGTTTTAGCCGAGTCGGTCGGCTTGGGTGGGAGGGTTGCTCGTGCCGCGGCTGCTGCTGCTGCGGCGGCCTTGCGTTTGTCGGCGGCGGTTTTGCGGCTCCGAGCGTCGGGGCCGTTGGGCTTGTCCGGTGTGACCTTCGCGAAAGCGGCGCCGGCGGCGGCCTTGCTGGCAGCGTGTAAGCTGACTTCAAGCGTGCGGTCGACGAAAGCTTGGCGTAGCGCGTCCAATGTGCCGGAGACCGCGGTAGGACGCGGTCGGCAAAAGCGCTCGTGTGCCAATTCGGCGAACACGCGGTCCGCATCCGTGCTCGTTTGTCCGCCCTTGGTGAGGCGGAGGAAGCCCAATCGAGTACGGGCGGCCTCCTCCGTCGCTGTGTGGGTGCGATGGCCCGCTCGGATGAGGGCAATCGCTGCCGCCTGCTCTGTAGGTAGAGGTGGGCCGTGCGACAACGTGTCCAAAGCCTCGCCAATTGCCGCGTTGGCGCAACTGTCGAAGAAGGCATAGCACCCGATGTGTAGGTACTCGTCGTATGCCGCTTGGGTGCGTTTGTCGCTTAGGGCACGGGCGGTGTCGTCCGTGAGAGTCCACAGACGTGGCTCCTCGACGTCTCGGGGGGGACGTTCGAGGCCGGCCGGGATGACTTCGCCGTAGTAGGTGAAGTCGACAAACTCGGCCGCGGAGGGGTCGGGTTCGTCGTCGAGCAGGTCGATAGGTGGCTCGGGGGCCTCCTTACCACCCTCCGTCGCTGTGGTCGCGTCGGTGGGAATGGACTGCTGTTGATAAGTAGTAGCAGGTGTGGCTGTCGTCGGCCGGAGCTGAGCGAGTAAGGCAGCGTTAGCCGCCAAAAACTGCTCAGTAATCCGTTGCTCCGATGCCAAAACTGCCGTACGAATCTGCTCGGCTGTGCGTTGTTCGAGTGTAGTAGCGTGAGGGTCGGCCGCTGCGGCGGACGTAGACTGCTCAGGCTGCATATTGGGGAACTGCGTAGCTGAACGAGGGGAAGTGTCGCGTGACGCTCGAGTGCGCATGGGACGAAAAGGTAAAACTGACACCCTGCTCGACTACTAGAGTCGAGACTGCATTCGCGCGAAGCCTAGATTGGCTGAGCGCGAAAGCAGAGAGTGCCTAGGCTCGTGGCTAGCTACGGCTTATAAGGCACGGGCTAGCTAGAGCTGACCGTTGGGGAAGTCGTTGGTCGTTGGCTGCGTCTAACTGTTCGGGCAAGGTGGTTGCCCTGCAGGCGAGACGCGCCGATATTAACGGTAACAGTAACCGCTAGAGTTACTGTCCCGTACACATGATATTGGATATGCAAACCTCTAGATTCAAATCAATCTGACCATTAACCGGATCCAATCTTAGTACTTATTCTTACATTCCACTGCTTTTTTGTAAGAAATAAATAAAACTTATTCTTACATCGTCCGATCACGACCAAGAAAAGAAAAAATCTTACAAGAAAAAGCAGTGAAGGCCACCAAGCGAAAAGAAGAAAAAAGGATTTATTACCCCAGGGCACGTTTTGCCAAAGATGTCAGCTTGCTTAGAATTTGGCCAAAAGACACCCACAAGCGGGGCCTCGGGGACGATTAGCGCAGGATTGTAGGGTTGGGTGGGTGGGTTCGCGCGAAGCCTAGATTGGCTGAGCGCGAAAGCAGAGAATGCTAGGCTCGTGGCTAGTTCTGGCTTATAAGGCGCGGGCTAGCTAGAGATGACCGTTCGGGGAGTTGATGGTCGTTGGTTGCGTCTTACTGCCGAGGCGAGGTGGTTGCCGTGCATGTGCGACGCGCCGCTATTAACGGTAACAATAACCGCTAGTGTCACTGTCCCGTACACATGGAAGTTGGATATGCAAACCTCTAGATTCGAATCAATCTGACCATTTACCCTAGGGCGCGTTTTGCCAGTAATCGAAAGCCAAAGGCTTGCACAACCAAAATCTGTGCTGCGGGGGGGACGGGGCGAGCCAACCGAAGAAACGCCAAGCAGCAGATGTTGGTGTCATGGTGGGGTCAATGTACTTTCCTGCGGTCACGGAGCTGTTCTTGGCCCAGCCACCCATGTACTTGATCACGGGGAGGGGCGCGCCGATGCAACTGGCTGCGGACGCGGCCCCTTTCCGGAGGCTGTGCGAGGTCCAATTGAAGCCGGAGGGCGCGGACGTTTGGACTGTGCAAAGTGAGAGGGAGAGCCAGGCGGAAATTGTGGACGAGGCCCCCCATTCGGCGGAGACTTCATCAGGTGAGAAGCTCCAAAAAGCAACAGGGGGTGGTCGTTTGTAGTAAGTCGCGCAGAACGCGGCGCGGTGCTGTGTGTAGTAGTCAAGGAGGTCTGCCAGGATTGGGTTAGCGGTAATAGGTACCGCGAACACGAGTTTGTCGCGGGTGTCCCGACGCTGGTCGCCTTTAGACTTTCGGACAAACAAGCAAATTTGCTGGGAGGGTTTGTCGACGGTGAGGTCACCCGTCTGGCAGCGGGCGCCGGTTTCTGCGCGACAAAAAAATGTGTAATTGACGCACACCGCTAGGCAGGCTCGGAAGTGCTCGAGCAGGGAACGGGTGGCGGGCGACCACGTGAGGCTGTCGCGCAAAGTGTTAGCCGCCAACAGGATGTCGAGGGCGACTGGTACGGGTAGAGGGAGTCGTGTTTCGGCCGGTACGAGGCGGTGTTGCAGCATTTCGAGGCCACGCCTCGCGTCGGCCTGTAGTTCCCCTACAACGATGGGTTGGCGCTGGTGGTCACGGAAAAACTTGTCAAATGCGGAAAGGTAGGGTTGTAAAGAACCCGCGGCCACTGTGCCTAGCAGGCCTAACCAAGCGGTGTAGCGAAGCATAGTAGATGGCGTAGCTTGTAACGGGGAAATATTTTCCTCCGTACAGAAAGCGAGTACTGGCGTAGCGCGCTGTCGTAGTTCGCGTACGTAGATGGCGCTAGCGAGTTGCTGAGCAGGGTGATGGCCGTAACCCCGAGCCTATCGGTTCATAAGAGGGTTTGGAACGTTTCAGCTAAAGTGGAGGACCAGGGGGCGTGCATTGAGTATGTGCGTAGGCGGTAGCGGGTTGGGCATGTACGGGGAGGGCGAATCGGTGGTGTAGTAGAACACACATGGGCGGGGCGTAACGCTCTGCCTATGGCTCCGCGTCGGGTGTAGAGCCATGAGGGGGTGTGAGCCGAAAGGCCACGATGCTCCACGCGGGTTGTCCGACCCCCGCGCGCTTGCCGAGCCTGGCGGGAAAGAAAAGGTCGCGGGACGCTGGGAATTTTAAGGTCGCGGTGGCGAGGCGACGCAAGGCGTGGTACCACGTCTTGTTGGGCGAGTAGGGGGCGATGACGGTCGCCGCTGCTTTCGATTGGATCACTTTCGCGGCGAGTGCCGGTAGGGCGGTCCAAGGAGGGTTGCAGTAGTTGTTTTCGCGTCGCCATGCTGCGTCGGGTAGGCGTAAGCAGTCGACGTCCTCGCACTGTGGGTCTCTCTAGCTGGCGTTGAGCCGCGGTAGTTGGATGTGTTGCATGGAGGCGAGCCGGTCGACAGTATGGGGGCCCCACTGTGCCTGAAGGTGTGCGAATAGGCGGGGATTGAGCTGCCAGTCCTATGTGTCCAATTCGCGGCTGAGTGTCTCTGCCCACACGTTCGCGGCCGACCGGATGTAGCGCGGGCGGATGTGGATGTCGTTGGTGTCGAGGAGGTACCACAAGCGGCGTAGGTCGGTCATCATGGCGGGTGACCGGGAGGTAAGCTTGGTTAGGGCGGCGACCACTGATGTGTTGTCCTCGTGTAGGAGGACTTGCCGGCCCTTCAGTTGGGGTAGAAAGGACTCGACTGCGTGTCGAGCCGCTCGAAGCTCCTTCCATGTGATGTGTGTAGCCGGTCGGTAGCGCTCCAAAAACCGCGCGCTTGGTAGTTGGAGTCGTCGTTCAGAACGGCTCCCCAATCGTAGTCGCTGGAGTCGGCGTGGAGGTAGGCGGTCTCGATAGGCTTGTAGATGGACCGACCGTTGTGTTGGTTGGGCACTGTACGCCACCATTCGAGGTCGTGTCGTAGCTGATGGGTGAGTCGAACGCGTCCTCCCCAACCAGTGCGTGTGGCCAAGACGTTGTGTAGCTCGCGCAAAAAGAAGCGTGCGGGCGCAATGGCAAGGTAGAGGAACTGGGCTTTTCCCGCGAAGGCCGCGAGTTGGCGAGTGGGTAGCCACCGTGCGTTTGAGGCCGCTCGGCCGAGCAGGGACGACGCGTGTTGAGCGGGCTCGTGTAGCTTTGCGGGCGGGGCGCGGAACGTACCGAGCTGTAGGTCTACCGTTAAGCCTAAATGGCCGCCGACTTGCGTCGGCGTCCATATGCCTTGCTTGGGGTTGCGCTAGAGGCCTAGGCTGTTGAGTAGGGCTTCGACGCGTTGGCGAGGGAGCAACGCGTCGTGGTACGAGTCGGACACGAAAAGGAGATCGTCCATGTAGGGGAGGAGTCGCGTACCGCGCCATCGGGCCTTCCGGAGAAAATGTTTCGACGGGCGCGCGAACCGGTGTAGATGTTGCGGTAGGCGGCGGGGGCCGATGCAGGTGGTTTGTAAAGACCTGTGTAAGTTTGCAAAAGTAGTACGCTGAGCCGGACCAGCCCATCGGAAGGCAAGCGACGCGCCAAAGGGTGCCGCGGTAGTTGACCGTGAAGTAATCGCGGTCCTCTTCTCGGATGCCGAGGGTGTAGTACCCGTCGGTGAGGTCTAGGGAGACAAAATAGTCGCCCGGGCGGGAGAGGTGACGGAGGTGCTTGAGGGTTTCGCAAGTCAGTTTTGAACGTTGAGCAGTAGCGGTTGAGTTCTCGAAGGTCGATAATTAGGCGCCACCGGTTGCATTTGGGCTTGGGCACCATGACCATCCGGGAAACGTAGCGAGGGTTGTATGAGCGCTCCCACGCTCCGCAAGCCTCGAAACGTGGAAGTTTTGAGAGTTTAGAAACTCGAGTTGGGTTGGTGTAGCCTCCAACATAGAGACGCCGTGGTTGAAAGGTGTGGGGCGTGTGCCGTGCTTGAATTTTACGCACACGCCATGGCGGATCCAACTTAGGACTTGCCCGCCCCCGCCGATGCTCTCCTACTCCCGCCATCTTCGGCGAACGCGATGTCGCATGAAGGAAGATGTCGGTGAGCAGGAATAGGCGCGGCGGACCACACCATCATTACTTGGGCGGTAGCCGTGCCTTGTCGGTCGGTTTGGCAAGGGGTGGTGACGGGCGGGCGGTTGCTGCCGCCGCTGCTGCTGCTTTGCGTCTATCGGCTGCAACTCTGCGGGCCTTGGCGTCAAGACCGGTTGGCTTGTCGGGGGTGACCTTGGCGAACGCTGCACCGGCAACATCTTTGCTGGCAGCGTGAAGGCTGACGTCAAGCGTTCGGTTGACGAAAACTTGGCGAAGCGCATCCAGTGGGCCGGAGACCGCGGTAGGGCGCGGGCGAGAGAAACGCTCGTGGGCCAATTCCGCGAACACGCGGTCCACATCAGTGCTCGTTTGTCCGCCCTTGGTGAGGCGGAGGAAGCCCAATCGAGTACGGCGGCTTCCTCCGTCGCTGTGTGGGTGCGATGACCCGCTCGGATAAGGGCAACCGCCGCTGTCTGCCGCCGTAGTAGGTGAAGTCGACGAATTCGGACGCGGTGGGTTCGGTTTTGTCGTCAAGCAAGTCGATAGGTGGCTCAAGGGCCGCCTTACCACCCTCCGTCGGTAGGGTCGCGTCAACGGGAATGGATTGCTATTGATCTGTTTTAGCGGGTGTGGGTGTCGTTTGCTGGAGCTGTGCTAGTAAGGCAACGGTGGCCGCCAAAAACTGCTCAGTAATCCGTTGTTCCGAAGCCAACACTGCCGTACGAATATGTTCGGCTGTGCGTTGTTCGATCGAGGTAGCGTGAGGGTCGGCCGGTGCGGCGGATGTAGACTGCTCAGGCTGCATGATGCGTAATTGCGTAGGAGAACGAGGGGAAGTGTCGCGTGACGCTCGAGTGCGATGGGACGATGGTAAAGTGACACCATGCTCGACTACGAGAGTTGAGATTGCATTTGCGCGAAGCCTAGATTGGCTGAGCGCGAAAGCAGAGAGTGCTAGGCTCGTGGCTAGTCCCGGCTTATAAGTTCCGGCTTTTGAATCAATATGACCAAAAAACCTAAGCCCGAGCAACAGGAAGGCATGCCACCGCATCAGCACTGCCCACAGAAAAAAGGGACCATGACAATTTCATTCTCGTCGAATTCTGCCATTTTGGGGCAAAACCATCTATTACGAGACGAAGGGCAGAGAGGACAAAAAAATTCTAGGGGGATTTCCGGGGCGGGGAAAGACTTCCGGCCTTTTTCGAGGGGTATTCCGCCGCAGCGGAACGGAAGTACACGGAACTCTGGTGTTCCGTCGGAAGTGACCGGAACGGAACTATAGTATGTTCCGCGCAACACTGGTATCGCTATCGTCCATTGTACCTCGACGACATGGGTACTTGAACGGATAATTGGGACGACTACTGAACGGGTAGTTATTCCTGATCCCGATGGCCGTCCACCGCCGACACACTCACGGCGTCGCGCTCTTGACCTGCCTTGTGCAAATTTCCGCTTCCCCGGCGCCACCTGCGACAAGGCCCCCTAGGTGACACGTTGAGTGTTGGAGAACAACTGGGGGCTCGCATGTTACGGAGCGCAAGTCCGTGGTGGCTGGTTTGGAATGTCGCGGTAGGCACTCTGTGGGGCGCGACCAATCCAATCATCGCTCGAGGCAGCCGAGTCGCGTCAAGCAGAACAGCCGACTCCGGCCTGGCTCGGTTCTGGATCGCGCTTCTCTGCACGCCGTCCTTCTGGGCACCGCAGCTCGCAAACTGGGTGGGCAGCGCCGCCTTCGTGTTCGGCCTTGCCTCCGGTGCGGACCTATCCACGGCGCCGCTGGTCGCCAACTGCGCCGCCCTCGCCGCAAACTGCCTCGCCGACAGCTACGTCGAGCAGCACCGCATAGACTGGCGATACACAGCACCAGGACTTCTTCTGGTGGCGTCGGGCGTGTACCTATGCTCTGCTTAAGATGCAACGGGCGCTATCGTAGACCAAAGTTGTTAGCAGGTGTCGAGTAGAGTGGGTTGGCGGCGGGCGTAGAGTGGCGAGTGGCGAAGGCTACAAAGGGGGCACGTTGTGTGGTGCTGGACCTAAAGTCATGGGTGATACAGAAGAGGAGGGGGGGCTGAGTGGTGGGGCTACCGGTACTGTGACTTGCTTGGCAGACGAGTTGGCGGCGGTGGGGCAGGAAAGAGAGGAGTTAGCAGAGCTGGTCAGCAGTGGTGGTGGTGGTGGTGGTGGTGGTGGTGGTGACTGGGAAGTTCGTGAACGGTTAGAACCAAGTGACAACAGCAAATCAGAGGCCTTCAAGGCGCTTCAGCCCCTTTGCTCTCGCCTGCTGCTGGAAGCTGACTCAAAAACGACTGCCAAGGTTGGGCACCGCTCTGCCCATCAACCCATTTGCAGTCGCGCGTAATCCAGGCAGCACTCCCACCGCCGGCGCTTACTCATCTCCCCATTCACGACAGTGCTCGTTTATATCGCTCACCATTTATGCCATGGGCCTCTCCCCCTATCCCACAGATGCTGGATGCGCTAGCGGACAAGTTCTCTCACATCCCGCGCCTTGGGCTGTCTGCCTGCACCGACTATGTCCTCTTCCCACTCGGCATGATGATAGTGTCAGCTGGACAATGCTTTTCCCCATCTGGTACGCTGTCGCACTTGGTGCCAAGACAACTTTTGTCTCAATAAAATCCACGCTTCAGAGGTAGAACGCGTCATTCATCACTGACCGTGCTGTGCAGACTCGCAGGACACACCGGCGCCCCCATTATCAACCATGAAAAACACTCACGCCGCGGAAGCGGCCCTCCGATGCACTGCGCAGCTGCTGCTCTGTTGCTGCTGCCAACGGGAAGACCAGGCGCTGGGCCTCCTTGAGCGGCTAGCGCCGTTGGTTGCGCTGACGCATGGCCAGGCAGGGGAGGAGGTGAGCACGCGGTGATTGGTTAGCCGTAGCATTTGCTGTCGCGCAACACCATTCCAGACCTTACCAACTGCTACGCCTAATGTGCCGCACTTATGAACAGCTCCGTCTCGAGGCCCTCGGGTGCTTGAATCAGCTGCTGTTGGGGATATCGAGAAGCCCGTCACCGGAGGTCGCCCTCGTTCTGTGCCAAGAGGTGCGGGCCAGAGCATGGCTGACGTGCGGGTTTGGTTACCAGGCGCCGCGTCTCGTCCTCTGCTGCGCCTTTATGTGTCTTGTTTGTGCAGGACAATGCAGTGATGGTCGGCTACCTGGTGTCATCCCTCATCAAGGTGCATGCAGTGCAGTGCAGTGCATTGCAGCCTCTGTCTCTGCAGGCATGTTGGTCATATTGGAGAGAACCTGGCATGGCTTGTGTGATCCGTGAGCCTGTGGTTGCTTGTTCAGGTGGCAGACGCCGAGGTTGGCGCTGGAGCGGTTGGTAGCCGCGCAGTGCGCGCGGAGGCCCTCTCATGTCTGCGTAGCCTCATCACAGCAGTGGGAAGCGCCGACGGCCTTGCGTTTTTCCTTCCTGGCATCGTTACAGGCCTTGTTCGAGCCCTTCAAGCAGCGGGTACCGACCGCTCTCACACACCACCTGCCATTCCCACGAGCCCTGTGTCATGGGCTGAACCATCGCCCGGGTCATAGTTTTGTTTCTCCCCTCTCTGGTGAATTCGTTCAGCAGCAATGCCCTCTGCTGTCAGGTCTCAGGTACGGCGAGGATGCAACCCGAACGGGGGCAGCATCAGGTGGCAGAACCACGGCGTGCGCGTTGGAGGCGCTCGCCAGTGTACTGGTCACTGTGCTGGGAGGTAGCGCGTGTGACAAGCAGCCCAGCTCAGGGACTGAAGGGTGAGTGCCGTATTCTGTGCCTTTGCTGCCACTGTGGCCGCTTTTCCGCCCCGCATCGTGGTCACCATTCCAGTCCATGGCTCACCACATAGGTGTGAGGATGCTACCGAAGTAAAGAGCGCTTTAGGAATGTTAAAAAGGCTCGCGCTCAAAGGGGTTAAAGAGAGGGTATGCCCACCTGATTTTCGCCCCACAGCCACAGAGCATCTACCTGTGTGAAGTGGAACAAAGACTCTGCTCTTGCTTGAAGCGTGCAGTTTAATGGTGACATTAATAGACCTCACTGTAATCACAGGAGGAGGCTGCACCCACATCATCATCATCAACGCTGACAAAGGATGAGGTCAAGCAGTCGAAGGGTTCGATGTCGGTGGCATGCGCACCTTGCAGTGTCCCTTGAATCTTGCTGTCGCTTGTGAGTAATCGTTGCATAGCATGCGTGTACTTGGTCTGAGCTGCTCTCGGGTGCGCCGCCCTTTCAGGCTGAGAGTAGAGAGGAGCACGACGTGGGTGGCAGACACGGAAAGTAAAGTGTGCCCCATGCTGGGCCTGGTCCTCCCCGGCCTCTGCGACCACCCCTCACCCGTTGCCCGCGAGGCGCTCTTCGAGGCCTGCCGCCAGCTGTTGGAATTCTGCGGCGAGGCGCTCCCGGCCGCCGTGGAGATGCTGCTGGAGGTGGTGTTCACCTTGTCTCAGGTAGCCTGCCTCACTCAGTCCCCTAACTAACCCACACTCACGTTTCGCCGCTGCTGTCCTATGGTGATCAACTTTTAACCCCCGGCTGCGTTCGCGCAGGATGACGCTGGCTCTGTGGCGGAGAGGGCGTCTGCTTGGCTGACGTCTTCAAAGAGCTATCAGGCCGCCTCGATAGGTACTCCTACCATTTGCACACGACTTTATGTTGGACAGTGGCACTAAGCTGCTGAATATGCGGCCCTTCTGTTACCTCTTTCCTTATTGCTTGTCTTCGTTCAATATTTAGCTAGCCATCCACACAAACACACACACACAAACACACACACACACACACACACACACACCCAGGCACGTGCACACACACACACACACTCACACATACACCCAGACGCGCGCACTCACACACACACACACACACACACACACACACACACACACACACACACACACGCGCGCGCGCACACACACGCACGCACACACACACACACACACATACGCACACACACTCACACACACACATACGCACACACTCACGCGCGCGCACGCACACACACACACACACACACACACACACACACAAACGTACACGCGCACGCACTCCCTCACTCACCCACTCCCTCACTCACTCGAGCGCTTACGGGTACGTCGCAGGGACAAAGGCATCCAGCATCGTGGAGCGCCTGTTGGCTGGCTTGCCACGTAGTCTTCAGGCGGGCGAGAGCAGTGGCGTATTGGCGGCCCGTCGCACCGCTACTGCCCTCCAGGTGTAATGCTTGATAATTTCCCCTTGCCTGAACGTTTCACATGGCCTCAGGAGATGTACATCCCGGGCCCACCAACTGCAGTGCTGACCGGGTACCCGTATATCTCCTGCCCTCCAGGTGGCGATGTCCTCTAAGCAGCGCGGGAATCTGCTGGATCGGCTCGGCTTTAGACAGTCGCTGGTGCGCAGCCTGCTGGCGTGCTTTCGCTTCGATCGAAGGTGAGGCAGGGCAAAAAAGTCAGGGTTGTTCATTTCGGCGCGATTTAAAGGTTGCGGGGCTATCATGCCCTGCAAGAGCAGAACCAACAGTATGCTCCTCGATAGGGCTCTCCTCGCCCCAAATAATAGTTTGGTGCACTGTGTCCCGAATACAGCGTCGCGGGGGTGATGCTGCAGGCCAACACTCAAAGAAGCGGCGCTCTGGTTCTAAAAGACCACTCTGGCGACAGCGGCCAAGGCTCATCGCCCCCAAACGTCGCGCAGGCAGTCCTCCCCCGTATGCCTTTGGGCCTCACCTACATCACGACCCAGAAATGGTGAGACTCTCCGTGTGCCTATGTACCTCCCATTGCTGCTACCTAGTCATTTCTCCTGATGCCCGTTTCCTGTTGCCCCCCTTTCAGCTACATCGCCGTCGCGGGTGTTGTGAGGACGGTGGGCGCATTGGCGGGTCTGGGCAGCGCTGGCGGGCACCACGCCGCGCTGAGGTGTGCCTTCCCTCTCACACAGTAGCGCGCTTCCACTCTCCCTGCGATACGCACTGCCTATTCACCAGTCATGACGGCCTGCGCTGCCTTTTTGCAGGAGCCTACTGGACCTTCTTGTCGCGGAGTTGCACCAGGAAATCGCGGAGGAGTCGAGTGGGTGGCAGCTGAGGGCGGCCGCGGTGTTTGTGGTCGCAACGGAGATGCTTTTCGGCGCCTCTGGTGGGCCCAGTCCCCCTCTTCTGCAGCTGTGCCTCCGTCGCCCTTTACGGGCAATGAGAACGATCTCCGATGAAACATTCGCTGCCCGTTCGTCTTCAATTGGCAGGCCATGCAGATTGCCTGAAGGTGAAAGAGGACAGACAAGTTGGCGCAGGTAACACCCATCATGCCATGATCATATTCGCTGCTATAGTTGTCGCCAAGGAGGTGTATCTCGCAGGATTGAGTCTCACGCCTGTCGTGATGATACCTGACAGCTGGATGTGTGCCTGGCGCCACGCAGAGGGCGAGATAGTACAGATGGCGGCGTTGCTGATGGGGGAGATGTTGCAAGAGTCGTTGTGGACCGCCCCGCTGCATTTGGCCCTCGCGTTTGCGGTCCGCTACCTCTCCCCGCCCAACCTTCCTTTTCCCTTTATGACATCTGCTGTTAGTTTGAACGAGGTTTGAGAGCGCTACCTCTCATTTGTCTTGCTGTAACGCACCAGGAGCCAGAAACGGAGGTGGAACGGTGCGCTGCCCATTTTGTCCTTCCACGCGTTGAACAGAGCGCCAATCGCAGCTCTGCGACGTCGCTTACCTGTTGCTGAGCGTCGTGGGGTGGCGTTGCTTTGGATAGGGCTTCGCTGGTGGAGGTGGGTGAGGGTGTGCTACTGCTGCGGGTGTTGGCGGAGGGCATGGGAGTGCTGGCTCGCTGTGTCGGGCGCCGCTTTGCCTCGGACGGCCGCCTGCTGCGCTGTGCGCTGCTCCCAATGCTAGAGCTGCTCGGGGCGGCTGGGGCGGCGCCAGCGGCGGCGACTGCAGCGAGAGACGCCCTCTGCGGCACCGTTTCTGCTGCCTGCGGACTCGCACCGCCTGTCGCGGCCCCACTCAAGGTAATAACCCAGTAGTGTCGCGCCCAATTTCAGCCGTGTCCCATCGCACACCTGCCCCTGCACACACATGCACACACACACACACACACACACACACACACACACACACACACGCGCGCGCGCAAACTCACACACGAACACACGCGCGCGCACACACCCAAACACATGCTCATCCTCCCTCCCTCCCTCCCCTCCTCTGCTACCATGTGGTTAACAAACTCCCGCCCCCCTTGTCTAATTTACTGGACGTGCTCGATGGCGAGCAGCCGCTTGTCTCTGCCAACCTGGACTACATCGTGGACGGGGTATGCAAGCAGCTGCGCAACCTGGACACCTACCCTCAGGCGCCGGCACTGCTGGCCGCATTGATGCAAGAGTCAGGTGGGCAAAGCAGGGGGGGCACAAGGCAGTGGTCGACTGTGCCACACAGCCTCTCTGCCATTAGTCCCACATTACGTCCACTTTTGATTTAAAAATCTCCAACCTTAGCTATACATTTTATAAGGTTTGCCAATGCAAGGTTATAGTAAAGGTGCACAGGGTCTTACCGTCTACCTGCTAGTACTCCGCACCTGCACGGAGAATTCAATTTCACTGCGTCCATGTAGGAGACAGTAGAGCGATCGTTACACCATTCGTGCAGGACACCAATTAAGTGCCGAGGAATTTTGCTACCTTAGGACTGTTAGAGTTACAGCCGCCGTCTACTGGTCATTAAGTGGCTATCCATAAATGAATCTCCACCTTTATCTTTCCAGCACCGGGCAGGTGCTTTCTATACATAATGTTTTCATTTTGCAGAGCCCTGTGTTTTTAATAAACAGTCGCCACTCTAATTTTTGTGTCACCAATTTTTTGGTCCTCTTTCTCCCAAAGTTACAGAGGTATTTTGCCGAGTCTTCAACATGGTTCTCCCAACGCCTTAGTTTATTCAACCTGTCCACCAGAGTCGTTTTATTTTTTATCATACTATAAGTTAAGGGTAATAATAAAACCATACCCCCCATCTTTCGCATATCTTGTTCATCTCATAACGCATGAATAACAGACCCTGCACTTAAAAAAAGTAAAGCTTAAAAAAAAAAATTATCCATTGAATGAAAGACGCCGACACTATAGTGTGAAATGCCACAAGCTACATATATCCTAATTAACTACATGTAGAGTAAGCGATAGCTCGTTTTAAATCATTTTGTTTTATATCTTGTAGTTGCAGCAAAAAAAGTTGTCATAGCTCCAATGATAGTGACAGTTATTCTAATAGTAGCTCCAACATTGGCCAACACTCAATCAATCGAATCAGTCACATCAAGCATTAAAGATTTTGAACAACATTCCATTTTAAAATTAGCACTATTAATTTTTTATAACAAATTCAGAAAGAAAAGTGAGCCTTTTTTATTTGTTATAGGAACCAAAACAGTTAATAGATTTAAAGTCAATGAGAATAATAAGATTTTGTACCATTTACCAAGATAAGTAAACTTTGATTTAAAGCGGAAAGTCAGTGGTTCAAGTCCACTCTAGCTCCAAAGACTAAAAAATTGGTCAGGTTTCATTAATACAAAGTAGTAAGAGAAATCCAAATGTTGGATGGTAGCCTAGGCAAAAAATTATAAAACGTTTTAAGAACGAAATATCATATTGAGATATATAGAAATCTGTGAAGTATGAGTAGTCTTTGGGAAACCTGTATACTCTCTCCTCGAATTCGAAAATTTGGTTTCTCGGAAAGTATTTCTCTTTTGTTTCAATTCTTCCGTTGTTTTTTCTTGCACGTCGAAATACCCAGGCTCGTAAAATATTGAATATTTTGTAATCTATAGAGCTAAATATTTTTTGACATTCGGTGTATTTATAGTAGTTTCCCCAACCTAAAACTATTGGCCTTAATAGATTTTTTGACATTCGGTGTATTTATAGTAGTTTCCCCAACCTAAAACTATTGACCTTAATACAGTTATCAGCTGATAGCTTTATTATTGGAGCTATTTATATTAACATTTATCTTATTTATTAAAAGGAAGTGCGACAGGAATGAGTGAGTGAAAGGAAAGGAACGGGGGGGTGAATCCTTTGATACAAAAGTTCATTTCATTCAACAAAAGAAAAAGTATAAATTCAGTTTTTTTCATGAAATCATTTGAAAGAAATGATGGATTTAAACCTCCCCACTTAAAAACTATTTATTGAGCAATTCCGTTTGATTTTATGTTTTGTTATTCAATAATAATAAAATGGTAAATGATATTTTTAATAAATATTTAAATAAAATAATAATGTGGTCAAAGCTAGTGGTGCTCCTTTTGGTAGTAAGAAACTGAAAAAATGTAATCCATGTGTGTTGAATCCTATAATAGTAATCCCTAAAAATAAAGATAACCTTGTCTTAAACCCTCCTCTTCGACCAGGCGTGGCGCCCTCCCTGCTGCCTTTGCTGGCGGAACCGGTGCGCAACATCCTGTCAGGGCTGTCGGTAACCGCGCGGAGACGGCACTCACAACAAACGGTAGCGTTGTTGCATGCGATGCTTCCGATGGTGGCGGGCGCTGCGGACGACGCGGGGGAGGTGAGACGGGAGGCGGTGGCGGCCGCACTCGCAATGAACGCAAGGCTGTCTGCGATGGAACCATCCCACGACAGCAGTGTCCCTTACTGGGCGGAAAGGAAAGCAACGGCAAACATTGAGGAGATCAGACAATATTTTGCAGATCATCCTAGCCCAGGGCGAGCAGGGACGGGCGACGGCGCGGGCAGTGGCCCCCTGCTGGTGCGGCTGCCCCTCATCCCGAGCAGTGTATCACCACACCCATCGCAGCACCGCGTTGACAGCTGAAGAGAGGCTCTGAATTGCCATGCTTGGGCGTCGTGTAGGAGCTGAGCGACGAGGGGGTTGCACAGCTGGAGGAATGGCACCGCCGCGCTCACGCCGTGGCGGTGATGGCCAACTCTATTTCAGAGGTGAGCCCAGATTGGTGGCCGTGGATGCATGTCTAGACAGTCGCTGATTGCAGAATCCAGTCAATCTACCGGTATCCACCCGTCCTGCCCTCTATCCATTAAATAACGGTTGGTATGGAGACCTGGTGTGAGGGCAGCTTGGCGCTCTCACCCGCCCTCACTCTGCGCGGTGCTACCCTTGGCGAAAAGGTGGCTGTCACTTTGGTCTCGGCGCAGAGCTTGCGAACGTGCTTGCTGGCGATAGAGGTGGCATCGGTGTGCCTGGAAGCGTTGCATGATAGCAACGCGGCGCTGCAGGTGGGCGAGGAGATGGTAGAGGCGTCGGGCGGGCGAGACGAGAGGGAGAGGTGCGGCGTGACGGCGCTCATTGCAGCATCGCATCAACACTACACATCATATTGCTCCACTTATCAACGCACCCCCTCCCATGTCCGTTCAGGCTGAAGGCCCCAAAGCAGGAGTCCCCTGCGCTGCTGCCAGCCGTGCATGCCCTCTGGCCAGCGCTCATGGGTGCGCTGCGAGAGGGACGATTGGCAGTGGTAGAGGCGGCCTTGGCTCTGCTCTCAAAGGTGCTTGTCTTGCCTTTCCTCTTCGATAATAAGCGACATTCTGCAATGCACACACACACACACACACACACACACACACACACACACACACACACACACACACACACACACACACACGCACACACACACGCACGCGCGCGTGTGGGGATGGGCAGCCCCTCTTTTTGAAATGTATGGTGTCGAACGGGCGACAGGTGGCGGTGGTGTCGGGTGGACAGTTTATCGCTCGTCGTTTTAGTACCGACGCGTGGCCGTTGCTACAGCAAATTCTGGAGACGGGGGAAAGCGCAGGTGGGCGCTGCACCTGCACTCATGTCTGGTAAACCACGAACCGCTGCCTTGCCTTCGATCCAAATGAGAGAATGTTTGCGGACGGGTGATTGGCTGGCAGGGCAACGATCCTCGCGGGAGATGGCCTGGCAAGGGGGGCACGGTGCATCGGATGCCAGCGCAGGCGAGCAGCCGGCCGCAGGTGACTCGTCATACGCCGCTTCACTCCATTTCCCTACGTCCCCTTGAATGTGAGCCGCGTGTACTTGACTCACCACTGCCAATTGTGTCTCGATGGCGCCGTGGGCGCGCAGTGTCAGCTCGGCTTCGGTGTGCGGTATTGAGTGGTCTGGAGCGCATGAGTGGCTGCCGAGAAGGACGCGCCGCACTCCGTCTCTGCGCGCTGCCGGCGTGCCGGGAAATAGCCCGATGGCTGCGGGGGGACGACAAGCCGGAGCACCAGGCGGTCACCGCTGCTGCGCTCCTCGCTTTAGAGGGACTGGCCGCGCTGGACGCAGACACGGTGTGTGTGTGTGTGTGTGTGTGTGTGTGTGTGTGTGTGTGTGTGTGTGTATGTGGTGATTTCCAGAACACCACCCCGCCTCTGCCATATAGACAGCCATACAGACACATGCCGTGTCGCACGCATGACACAGACGCGTGCCTTGACTACATGACGTACACGCACGCACGCACACACACACACACACACACACACACACACACACACACACACACACACACACACAAAACCACCCACCCACCCGCCCACCACCATCATGAGTAGTGTGTAGTAATTTAGGAGGTGGGTTGAGTTGACGGTGCATTTTGATTTCGTCGGTCCCAGGTGTGGCTGATGGTTGTGGAGCTTTTGAGCGTCCATTCCTCATGCAAGCCGGCCACCGCCGTTCTCGACCGCCTTCCCCCGCAGTCTATGGCCTTGGCTCCCCTCTCAAATCTGCTTGACGCGCCGCGACCAGCCACCACCACCAATCCATCTTTCGGGAAGCATCCCACTGCTGCTGAGGGAGGAGAACATGTGAGGATGCAGCTGTTGGCGCTTCTGGACCGCATCAACGGTGTTACGCCAGAGTGGCATGAGCGAGTCATGCTGGCTGTGTAAAAGTTGCGTCCCAAAATGTTTGGCATACACTACGCAGTGAAATTTTTGTTTGTCGTCGCTGAAGACGCGCATCACATTCGCACATCGCACCGGTACTGGGGACGCCATACATCCCAAAAGCCCTCCCATAGTGTCCAGCCACACACATACACACACACCTTCGCGCAATCATGCACACGTAAACGAAACCACACAAATTATCGACACATGCATACAGGAATACCCCAACACACAACTCCCCCCACACACGCACACGCCCACCTACTGTCCGTCCTCAATCATAAAACTACATTCGCACGCACGCGCACATTCGCAAGTTCCCTGCTTCTCTCGACCCAAATGTTCGGATATCACGAAACCCGTCCCATCCGTAGGTGAAAGTGTGATGCGAGGTACAGTTGCGAGGGCAGAGGAATCACACAGCGGTGATAGCAAAATAAATGCGCTTTGCAATGGCGAGCAGAAGCCAACAGTAGCTTGGTCCCAATCAACCAGCGCAGTATTTATGCTAACACAGTTAAGAGACACGTTGTCATGCACACGTTGATTAATTCAAAGCGGTAAAGTTGACAGCTTAGAGTCGCTGAGTGATACTGCTTCCGGCTCCACCCCCGTCGTGGCCTCAGCATCATCACCGCCGTCCGCACATGCGTTCTCTTCCTCCTCCACCTCTTCACCATCCTCTGTCTCAGGCACCTCCAACCCATACCTGGCGATGACCTCGTCCACAGTTAGATGCAGAATCCGGTCCATGATGACCTCGTACGCCCGCTGCGCCGCTTGCTCCTTCGCTCCCGTCACCTTGCGGCTCACCGCGTGGCCGGTCACAACGTAGGGGACGCCCGCCATGTCCTCCACCCGAACCATGATCACCCTCTCCAACACCTTCCCAGACTCCCCATCCGCCTGTTCCACATCCAACTCCTCATCCACGCTGCCATTCTCCGTCACGCCACTCCCGCTGCTGCGCTCCCAAGGGTTGGCAGAACTCTTCCCCAATCCCATTGCTCTTCGAGACAAGCCCCCATCACCCTTGTTCGGTCCAGGCGCACTATAGTCCCGCTCCTCTAGGTCTCTCCGCCGCGTGCTCCCGTTGAAGGCTCTGCTAAAGGTGCCGAACACCTCCTCCCTCGCTCCGCCCCCGTCATCTAATTTCCCCTCAGCGGCCACTCCCTCCGACCCCACCTCCACCTCGTTGATCCAAGCCTTGACGCTCCTGATGTGCTCCGGGAAAACGTAGGGTGCATTCATGATGGCCAAGAACCTGAACCAAGCAGCAAAGCGCCGTGTTATGAGAGGCTTGATGCAACAGATGCACCCAACAGCTGCCCCCACCCATCACCAGGCAAGTTCGCTTTCAGAAGTTCAGGTGAACTCACCTTGACTTCTGCTTGATGAATTTCGTGTGGAACCACTCCTCCATCTCTGTCTGCGACGGTTCCGCGCCTCCCTCGTACAGGTTGGAGAACTTGTCCAGCTCGTACGTCAGGTAAGAGTGTGGCCGCAGGATGACCACATCCGTGTTGGCGCTCCGCAGCTCCTGTTCGTGGGAAGTAAGTGAGCATGCACGGGGGTAGTGGTGGTGTCCCATAGGGGTGAGGTTTGAGAAGGGTAGGGGGGGGAGTCGAAAGAAGAATCCATGCTGAAAAATATGGATGCTGGTGAACAGGAAGAGGAGTTATAGAGAGGTGAATGGAGAGGGGCACCTCTGAGGGAGTCTGTGGGCTGGAGTATTTGCGGTTGAGGGCGGGGGCGTCCTTCACGGTGCGCGCACGCACAAACGCCACCATCTCTTCCTCCCCTGCCAACGGTTCCTCCAGCAGCTTCAACAGCAGCTCCTTGGCGGCGCGCTGCTCCTGCACCTTCTTGCTCCCTGACCCCGAGGCCACCGTCTTGACTGCATCACCCAAAGTTCAGAGGGAGGGGTAAGCGGGCAAGCCGGCCACGTGCTAAGACTGGGGTGCGACCGCAGATGGGCGCACACCACACATCCACACGCCCACCCACACATCCACACGCCCACCCACCCATCCACACCTACATTCATACCCACACACCCACCCACAAATACACACACACACACACACACACACACACACACACACACACACACACACACACACACACACACACACACACACACACACACTCACACACTCACACACATACGCACCTGTTCGGAAGGGCGAAGTAAAGGTAGCGGTAACGTTCCAGTCGGGACTATGAGATAGGCCCGACTCCTCGTGATCGATGTCGATGGTTCCGTAGACGTGCAGCATCATCATCACAGACTTCCAATCCTTCTGCGGGAGCCACATGCACAGAGCGCGTGGACATATGTGTGTCAGCACTTTGGTAGGAAGGGGGCGGTGGCACGAGGCTGCCATACCTCGCTCAATCCATACCACAAATTGAAATCATGCAAACGGCTAGAGCGACAGGCAATGTCAAGTGAGCGATAACCTTTGCCTCGACACATTTAAGCGCGCTATTAATATATGGGTGATGGTATGTGCAGCGGATTGCAGATGCCGTGCTAGAAGGGATGGCAGTAAGTGTGGAGAGAACATGCAAACCTAGTAAGACATACAAAGCTTCATTAACCAACTTTTTATGAGAAACCCAAAAAGTGCTTCATTCGGTGTGTGGGTGATGTAAGATGAAGATGGAGGTGGGGCACGGACCGCATCCATGTCACTGTTGCTCCACTTCAGCAGGCAGCTCGCCAATTGTTTCACCGCCAGCACATTGTCGCGCACCTCATACACTATCGCCTCCGTGGTGGTGCCGATGTCATGCGCCGAGGCGTCCATCTCGCGCAGGAAGTCCGCGAGGTCAGGCGGCATCGTGCTGCTCGCGTGCTTAGCCATCGTGTCATTGGACAGAGCGGCAGAGAGCCTACGGCTGAGGTACGACTTGTCCGCCGCCAGCTTGGGGGGCTCGTTCTCAAAGATGTGGTCCAACATGTAAGTCTTGAGGATGGCGTCGCCCATGAGCGCGCGTGCATCCACCGCGCGGTCTTGAGAGAAACGGATGGGAAGTACGCGCACCCTGTCCACAGCCCTCGCCCTCGTCAACCACTCCCCAAGCTCCTCGCTCTTAGGATCCTGCGCTGCAGACCAGCCATGAAGAGGAGCATCACATGAAGCACGTGGAAAAATGTGTCTGTGTGTCTGTTTGTGTTTGTCTGCATGGGTACGTGTACGCCTGTGTGTGTGTGTGTGTGTGTGTGTGTGTGTGTGTGTGTGTGTGTGTGTGTGTCTGTGTGTGTACTTGTACGCCTGTGTGTGGTGTATCAATGTGCCTGTCTGTGTGCGTGTGTCTGTGTGTATGTGTCTATTCGTTTATTTGTATGTGAGTGTGTGTTTCCGAGTTTTTGTGTGTCTGTGTGTCAGTGTTTGTTTGTGTACGTGTACGCCTATGTGGTGTGTCTATGTGCCTGTCTGTGTGCGTGCGTGTGTGTGTGTGTGTATGTCTGTGTC
Source organism: Tetraselmis chui (assembly GCA_026401115.1). Classification (NCBI taxonomy): domain Eukaryota; kingdom Viridiplantae; phylum Chlorophyta; class Chlorodendrophyceae; order Chlorodendrales; family Chlorodendraceae; genus Tetraselmis; species Tetraselmis chui. The sequence continues at coordinate 71,910 of JAPMLY010001414.1, forward strand.
TGTGTTTATGTCTGTGTCTGTGTCTGTTCGTGTATTTGTGCGTGTGTGTGTGTGTGTTTCCGAGTTCGTGTATGTCTGTGTGCGTGTGTGTGCCTACGCTTGTTTAAGTGTGTGTGTGTGTGTGTCTGTGTGTGTGTGTCTGTGTACGTGTGTGTGCCTACGCTTGTTTAAGTGTGTGTGTGTGTGTGTGTTTGACTGTGTGTCTCTGTGTGTGGTGTGTCAATATGCGCGTGTCTCTCTATCTTTACATGTGTGTGTGGGCTTGTGGGTGCGTGCATGTGTATGTATGTGTTCCTGTGTTTCTATTTTTTATGTGTGCATGTGTGTGTGCGTATGTGTTTTTACGTAGATTGTCTGCTTGTCTGTCTTCCTGTGACTCTTTCTATTTGTATGTTTGTGTGTGTCCGTGTACCTGCATAAGTGTGTGTGGGTGAGTGTGTGCGTGTGTGTGTGTGTGTGTGTGTGTGTGTTTGTTTGTGTGTGTGTAGTGTGTGCGTGTGTTTGTGTGGGTGTGTGAATGTCTGCATGTTTGAGTGTGTGGTGTGTCTGTGGCGCTGTGTGTGTACCTGTATGTGTGTGTGTGTGTGTGTGTGTGTGTGTGTGTGTGTGTGTGTGTGTGTGTGTGAGTGTGTGTGTGTGTGTGTGTGTGTGTGTGTGTGTATGTGTATGCATACCCTCACCACTGCTCCTGTTCTTCCTCCCTCCCTCCCTTCCCCTTCCCCTCCCCTCCCTCCCTCCCGCCCGTCCTGAGGTCCCCCTCCTCCCCCGCCCACCCCTGCCAGTCTGCCCACCCCTCGCGCTCCCCCGCCCGTCAGTCCCCACGTCTCGACCCGTGTGACCTGGTTGCCGAAGCCTGGGGCCAGAAGCACCGACGATGGACACCTGACGCCGGGCGCCGACTGAATTGATGCGGCCGGCCGCGCCGCAGCGCAGAGGCCGTCCCGGCAGCGCGAGGCTGCAACGGGACAGAGCGGCGCTAGCAGCGCGGGGAGCGCCCGGCATAGGCGGAGGCGTGAAGGCGGCATTCATCGGCGACTGCTCTGATTCTCAACCCCAGATGGCGCAGCGTGCAGCGCTGCAGCCGAATAGTAGTGCGATGGCGAGTGCAGGCTCTACTGATGGTATGGTTGCGAGACGACGGCGGGGCAGCAGCTGATGGTGACAGACGACAGCGAAGACGAAGTGAAGTATGTACGGCAGTACGGGTGGAGTGGCGCGGGTGGTGGAAGTAAAGGTACGGGTACTTGTAGCGATACGGATACCTTTATTTATTGGTCATTAATTTTTTGGGGAATTTGCTAGAGTAGAGATCCCGGGGATCTACATCCCCTTGCTTATTGCCAATTTTGGACATTTTTCGTCCTAAGGTGATAGATCGCGTGCTAAGAGATCATTTTTTGCGTCTTATGGTCAGATTGATTTGAATCTAGAGGTTTGCATATCCAATATCATGTGTACGGGACAGTAACTCTAGCGGTTACTGTTACCGTTAATATCGGCGCGTCTCGCCTGCAGGGCAACCACCTTGCCCGAACAGTTAGACGCAGCCAACGACCAACGACTTCCCCAACGGTCAGCTCTAGCTAGCCCGTGCCTTATAAGCCGTAGCTAGCCACGAGCCTAGGCACTCTCTGCTTTCGCGCTCAGCCAATCTAGGCTTCGCGCGAATGCAGTCTCGACTCTAGTAGTCGAGCAGGGTGTCAGTTTTACCTTTTCGTCCCATGCGCACTCGAGCGTCACGCGACACTTCCCCTCGTTCAGCTACGCAGTTCCCCAATATGCAGCCTGAGCAGTCTACGTCCGCCGCAGCGGCCGACCCTCACGCTACTACACTCGAACAACGCACAGCCGAGCAGATTCGTACGGCAGTTTTGGCATCGGAGCAACGGATTACTGAGCAGTTTTTGGCGGCTAACGCTGCCTTACTCGCTCAGCTCCGGCCGACGACAGCCACACCTGCTACTACTGATCAACAGCAGTCCATTCCCACCGACGCGACCACAGCGACGGAGGGTGGTAAGGAGGCCCCCGAGCCACCTATCGACCTGCTCGACGACGAACCCGACCCCTCCGCGGCCGAGTTTGTCGACTTCACCTACTACGGCGAAGTCATCCCGGCCGGCCTCGAACGTCCCCCCCGAGACGTCGAGGAGCCACGTCTGTGGACTCTCACGGACGACACCGCCCGTGCCCTAAGCGACAAACGCACCCAAGCGGCATACGACGAGTACCTACACATCGGGTGCTATGCCTTCTTCGACAGTTGCGCCAACGCGGCAATTGGCGAGGCTTTGGACACGTTGTCGCACGGCCCACCTCTACCTACAGAGCAGGCGGCAGCGATTGCCCTCATCCGAGCGGGCCATCGCACCCACACAGCGACGGAGGAGGCCGCCCGTACTCGATTGGGCTTCCTCCGCCTCACCAAGGGCGGACAAACGAGCACGGATGCGGACCGCGTGTTCGCCGAATTGGCACACGAGCGCTTCTGCCGACCGCGTCCTACCGCGGTCTCCGGCACATTGGACGCGCTACGCCAAGCTTTCGTCGACCGCACGCTTGAAGTCAGCTTACACGCTGCCAGCAAGGCCGCCGCCGGCGCCGCTTTCGCGAAGGTCACACCGGACAAGCCCAACGGCCCCGACGCTCGGAGCCGCAAAGCCGCCGCCGACAAACGCAAGGCCGCCGCAGCAGCAGCAGCCGCGGCACGAGCAACCCTCCCACCCAAGCCGACCGACTCGGCTAAAACCCCAAGCAAGAAATGATGGTGTAGCCCGCCGCGCCGATTCCTGCTCCCCGACATCTTCCTTCATGCGCCACCGCGTACGTCGAAAATGGCGGGAGTGGGAGCGCATCGGCGCGAGCGGCCAAGTCCTAAGTTGGATCCGCCACGGCGTACGTGTGAAGTTCAAGCACGGCCTACGTCCCAAGCCGTTCAACCATGGCATCTCCATGCTAGACGCCACACCCGACCAACTCGAGTTTCTCAACTCGGAACTACCACGCTTCGAGGCTTGCGGCGCGTGGGAGCGCTCTACGAACCCACGCTACGTCTCCCGGATGTTCTTGGTTCCAAAACCCGGATGCAATCAATGGCGCTTGATTATCGACCTTCGCGAACTCAACCGCTACTGCTCGACGTTCAACATGACTTGCGAGACCCTCAAGCACCTCCGCCATCTATCTCGACCGGGGGACTACTTCGTCTCACTCGACCTCGCCGATGGGTACTACACCCTTGGCATCCGGGAGGAAGACCGGGATTACTTCACGGTCAACTACCGCGGCACCTTATGGCGCCTCGCGTGCCTCCCCATGGGGTGGTCGGGCTCCGCCTACTACTTTTGCAAACTCACGCAAGTGTTTACGAACCACCTACGCCGCCCACCACCTCCCACGCCCGCAGCTACACCGGCCGGCCCACGCCGCCCGTCCAAGCGCTTCCTCCGAAACGCGCGATGGCGAGGAACCCGACTACTCCCCTACATGGACGACTTCCTCTTCTTGGCGGACTCCTACGACGAGGCACTCTTACTTCGGCAGCGCGTCCAAGCCCTGCTCGACAGCCTCGGCCTACAGCGCAACCCCAAGAAAGGTGTGTGGACGCCAACGCAAGTCGGCGACCACTTGGGCCTCACGGTGGATTTACACCGCGGCGAGTTTCGCGCCCCACTCGCAAAACTGCACCACCTCGCACAACACGCTTCGTCCTTGCTCGGACGAGCAGCGTCCAACGCACGATGGCTACCCACACGCCAACTCGCAGCCTTCGCGGGAAAAGCGCAATTTCTCTACCTCGCCATCGCGCCCGCCCGATTCTTTTTGCGCGAGCTCCACAACGTTTTGGCTACCCGTACCGGTTGGGGGGGACGCGTGCGCCTCACCCACCAACTCCGGCGCGACCTCGAGTGGTGGCGCACGGTACCCTCCCAACACAACGGCCGGTCGATCTACAAGCCCATCGAGACCGCCTATTTGCACGCCGACTCGAGCGACTACGGATGGGGGGCCGTCCTCAACGAGGACGCCAATTACCAAGCCCGCGGGTTTTGGAGCGCCACCGACCGCCTCCAACACATTACGTGGAAGGAGCTTCGGGCAGTCCGGCACGCGGTCGAAACCTTTCTCCCGCAACTCCGAGGACGACAAGTCCTCCTCCACGAGGACAACACTGCCGTGGTCGCCGTCCTAACCAAGCTAACTTCCCGGTCGCCCGTCATGATGACCGAGCTACGGCGTTTGTGGTTCCTACTCGACACCAACGACATCCACATCCGCCCACGCTACATCCGGTCGGCCGCCAACGTCTGGGCCGACACGCTCAGCCGCGAACTGGACTCCGAGGACTGGCAGCTAAACCCTCAACTCTTCAACCACCTCCAGCGTCGGTGGGGCCCGCATACAATCGACCGGTTCGCGTCTATGCTCAACACGCAGCTGCCACGCTTCAACGCCCGCTGGCGCGACCCCTTGTGCGAGGACATCGACTGCCTACACCTCCCCGACTCGGCGTGGAGACGCGAGAACAACTACTGCAACCCCCCTTGGTCGGCCCTACCCGCACTCGCCGCGAAACTCGAACAAGCTCAAGCCGAGGCAACAGTCATCGCCCCCTACTGGCGAAACAAAACATGGTACCACGCGTTCGCCCGCTTGGCCACCGAGACCGTGCACTTCCCAGCGTCCCGCGACCTGTTCTTCCCCGGCAGGCTAGGCAGGCAAGAAGGGGTCGGACCTCCCGCTTGGAGCATCGTGGCCTTTCGGCTAGCACCCCCGCTTGGCTCTACACCCGACGCGGTGCGATTGGCCGAGCGATACGCCCGGACCGATTAAATGCGCCTGTACAGGACGTCCGCCCTCTGCGTACAGGACCCCCGCGCTACGAATTACGCCTCGAAGCAGCACAGTCGCCCTGGTCCTCCGAATTGGCTGAAACTTTTCAAGACCTCCTAGGATCAGATAAGCTCGGGGTTACAGCGGTTGCCCTACTCAGCAACTCGCTAGCGCCCTCGACGTACCTGAGCTACCAGAGCGCAATTCGACAGTTTTTTATTTTTTGTGCAGAAGAAAATATCGCCCCGCTACAGGCCACGCCGGCCACGATGGTCCGCTACACGGCCTGGCTAGCCCTCTTGGGAACGGTCGCTGCCAGCTCGCTGCAGCCTTACTTCAGCGCAATTAACAAGTACTTCCGCGACCACCGGCGCCAACCTATCGCCGTGGGCGAACTCCTGGCGGACGCCCGCCGTGGACTCGACATGCTACAGCGCCGCCTGCTGCCCACCGCCGCTCGCCTCCCGCTACCCGCACAAGTCGCGCTGAACATCCTACACGCCGCCAACACCCTACGCGGCACTTTCGCGTGGACCCCTGCTGCCCTCCCTCAGATGCAGCGCTTCAGAGCCTGTTTAGCGGTGTGTGTCAATTACACGTTTTTCTGCCGCGCCGAAACTGGCGCCCGCTGCCAGACCGGCGACCTAGTGGTCGACAGGCCCTCTCAACAAATCTGCCTGTTCGTACGTAAATCTAAAGGGGACCAGCGCCGCGACGCGGCAGATAAACCTGTCATCGCTATCCCGGTCGCAGCTAACCCCGTCCTGGCAGACCTGCTCATCTACTACACGGAGCAGCGCGCGACTTTCTGCAAAAAATTTTACAACACGCCACCCCCACTCGCCTTTTGGAGCTGCTCCCCTTCTGAACCTTCCGCCGAGTGGGGCGCCGCGGCCACCATCTCCGCCTGGCTCACCCTCGCCCTCCGTACCGTCAACTCCGCCGCCCCCGCCGGTTTCAAGTGGACATCGCACAGCCTACGGAAAGGCGCAGCGTCCGCTGCCAGCTGCATCGGCGCCCCCCTCCCCGTAATCAAATTTATGGGTGGCTGGGCCAAAAACAGCTCGGTGACCGAAGGAAAATATATTGACCCAACCATGACCCCAACACCTGCTGCTTGGCGGTTCTTCGGCTGGCTCACTCCGTCCCCCCCGCAACACTAATTCTGGCTGTGCAAGCCTTTGGCTTTAGGTTACTGGCAAAACGTGCCCTAGGGTAAATGGTCAGATTGATTTGAATCTAGAGGTTTGCATATCCAATATCATGTGTACGGGACAGTAACTCTAGCGGTTACTGTTACCGTTAATATCGGCGCGTCTCGCCTGCAGGGCAACCACCTTGCCCGAACAGTTAGACGCAGCCAACGACCAACGACTTCCCCAACGGTCAGCTCTAGCTAGCCCGTGCCTTATAAGCCGTAGCTAGCCACGAGCCTAGGCACTCTCTACTTTCGCGCTCAGCCAATCTAGGCTTCGCGCGAACCCACCCACCCATCCCTATAATCCTGCGCTAATCGACCCCCAGACCCTGTCTGTGGGTGTCTTTTGGCCAAATTGTAAGCAAGCTGACATCTTTGGCAAAACGTGCCCTAGGGTAAATACCTGTATACCTGTACGGACTGCACCAGTAGCCACACGTAGCCCCGGGCGGCACGCAGTATCCTGAAAATGCTCCTGAGCCATCGACGCCGCCTACCGGTACGAAACCCGCATGTCTTGACCTCCCCTTGAGCGCGAGGCAAGGGACGGGTCCTTAAGGGAAGCAAAATGCTAATGTCGCATCGAAGCGGTAACCATTTGCGATGGTGACCCCTACGAGCAAGAATAGGTTGATAACAGTGGCGAGAATAATAAAGGCATGCCGCTCAAGGAAAAATCTTGGCGAGACACGCGGGGTTGCGGCGTCAAGTGTAGGCGAGACGACTCTGCACGAAGGAAAACAACGATACTCGCTACCGTTGCGTGGGTGTGCGCTTGTGTATGTGCATTTGCATTTGCTGGTGTGTGTTTTTGTATGTGTTTGATGGTGCATGTGTGTATTTGTTGGTGCATGCGCGTGCATGTATGCGTGTGTGTGTGTGTGTGTGTGTGTGTGTGTGTGTGTGTGTGTGTGTGTGTGTGTGCGTGTATATGTGTGTGTCTTTGCTAGTACGCGTGTGTGTTTGCTTGTGCGTGCGTGTGTGTGTGCGTGTAAGTGTGCGTGTGTACTTGTATTCGCTTGTGCGTGCGCGCGTGTGTGTGTGCTTGCCAGGGCGTGGATTCGACGTTATTTTGGGGATTTCGAGTCCTTCGAATCTATTTTTTTCATACCCGACATGTCCCAAACCTATATTTCTGGAAGATGAATTGAATAGAGAACTGTTTAATCGTTAGGTGAGACGAGTGAAATCTTCAACGCGTGTGTCCCGGTCTATTGAGATACTTTGAGAGACACACATCCACTTGTATGGAAACCTCCCGCCCACAATCGCGAATGAATATGAGTCGTACAATCGACTCACGCGAGTCTCGGCCGAATTTCCGAGTTCGTGTGCATAGTGAGACACTCTGTAAATGGGTGACACGAATGCATGGTGAGATACAAAGTGAAAAAATATGTACATGAATAAAGTCAATTACAATCGGTTGATTCTGATTTTACCAAATCCAATTCTATCCCATACAACTTGGCAAATCCCTCCGTCGCACAGTGCCCGTATTTTGTGTGTTGACATGTGTACTTAGAGGGCACACTACCCTCGGGCATTGTGCTTCATCATCGGGAAATTTTATTTGGTGCGAAAATGTTCGCAATTTCCATGTTCTAATGTGAAAGTGGTTTTTGAAATCTACATGGCCAGTGAAGATTTCAACCACCGCATTCACATGAAAACATGCAAATTGCACAATGCATCCATTCGATAGAGAACTACTAAGGTAAAAGACAATCGTTACATATTCAACATCCGCTCTAATGAAATCAAATGCGCGTGAGATATGACCGGTTGATGCTGTGACGGGTGCTGCTTGCAAGGGAATCGGTAGTATCGCCGACAATGGAAAAAGCAACGCCCTCCTGAATACATCTAACTATCTCTCCCCTACCGACATCCAACAACAGTGCAAGGCACGCAAACGCCACCTACTACGAATAACCACCACAAATATAATGAAGAAAATTAAAGCACGCGCCAATTCTGCCTACGACGCCTGCCCTAAATCCTCCCACCGCCGCTTGAAAATTAAAAGCGGCCTCCTCCCCCAGACCAACGCAACCTCGACTCTCCACCGTATTACGAAACCCGATAAATCACCGCAACCTCTCCCTCCGCCGTCCTGGAAGCGGTACACTCTCACTTCACCACCGAACTCAGTCGCGCCACCCCACCCGACCTACCCGTCCCCCCTTGGGAACTCCCAGACAACCCCGACAACTATACCATCGAACCCCGCGGAGACCTCTCTCTCACCCTTGCCGACATGATTACCCGCGAGGCGCCCGCCGGCGGCGCAGCGGCGGCGGCCCCGGAGGAGGGTGCGCTCGCAGGCCCGTCAACACCTACCTCTACCTCCACGCGGTGGGCGCTGGTAACCCTGTAGCCGTGCCAGGCCTGGCACGGTAGGGGGCTGAACGAAGTACCGACAGCTGCGATCCGCGGGATCAGCAGCTGTCGGGAAGCCCTGTACGGAGGGTTTTGGAAAAACATAATATCCGTACACCGGCACAGGGATCTCCCGCTCGGCTAGTCCGATATGTCTTTTCCGCGACTAAATACTCGCACATACTCTCCCGACGATGGGGCGGGGGCTGCGTTTGCGAAATATTTCTTGGCGAAGAGGGGTACGGACGGATCTGCGGAGGGACGAGGGTGTTGGAGCTGGCGGCGGACAGTTGGGAAGCAGCGCTAGGGACGGCGCTCGCTAGCAGTCGCCAGCCATGCGAAAGCGTTGTGTCTCCCCTGGGGACGAGGCCTGTTGCTACGCAGGACGGAGGTTGGTCGCAGCCGGAGGAGCGGCACGGTCTGGCGGCGGCGGTCCCTAGGAAAAGCCCGGTACGGGGGGTTTTTGGAAAAATTCCCGTACCCACCATCTTTTGAGGACCGGCGACTCGATCCATGTGTTCTTCCAACCCCTTCCCTAGTCGGTACCCGGTTATCGATAGGCTGCCTCAGGCAGTGTGCCTAGGGTTATCGTAACGGCACACTGCGCATAAAGGCGGCCTCCTAACAACGAAAACCACCGGGGGAGGGTACGGACGGCCACAGCGCGATCAGATAGGTGTTGGAAACAGACGGGAAAATGACAGGGGACAGGAGAAAATCTGGCTCGGGGGCAGGAGAGCCAGCCGGACACCGTCTGCAGCCTAGTTATTTTCTCTTCTCAGAAGGAGGAGAGAAGACTCGGCTAGGTGGCGAGCTGCGTCGGGAGGAGCGGCTAATACCTCGGGCGGGGTTGAGCACGGATCGAGGCGAGACCGACGACGACCTATGCGAGGGGGGTTTTTCAATTGCCTTTCCCCCCTAGCTCCGGCACGACCGGAGTCGCACGTGAGCCGAGGTCGGGCAGCTTCGCCTCGACCAGCTCAAGCTGAATAGCTTTGTTGAACAGCGACCCCGCAGCGGCTGGAGCAGGCCGCGTATCGTGGAGACTAGCGACATTTTATATTTCATACTGTATCCAAAAAAACACGCATAGATCAGAAAATAATAAATACATGGATACGGGTATGTTTTAGACGGTATCGTCACTGCCATTGGAGAGGTTGGGATTAATGGTTCACGGTCTACCTCACGCTTCTAAGTCCAGTTAGGCGTAGCACATGGGGGGGCCAAAGACAACAGCCGGTTTTTACTGGTATTGTTTTAAACAATTTCATTTCATTTCATTTCAGTCATCCGCGGACTATTTATCGGCAAACACTTCACCCTCCAGCTCGGCCTCTTCAACGACTCCCAAATGGACACCCTCGAAGGTCAAATCTGCCGAGCACTCCGCTCCGCCGTCTCCTCGGTACGTAACCTCCCCCGCACCGCCCTCCACCGGCCCACTTCCGACCTCGGTTACGGCCCCCCATGCCTCAAAGCCCACGCCGCACAACTCACAGCCTGCCACCTACACACAATCATGAATTCCCCTGGTTATAGAGGCCACATGGCCCGAGCACACATACGCACCATATCCACCACATACTCCCACTGACCCACCGAATCCATCATGTCAAGCGGACTCTCCCCACCCACACTCAGATGCCTAGTACGTGCCCAACGCGACGTTGGCACTATGTTTCACAACATTCCTCCACTCTCCCTCACCAACCCTATTGCTTCCACAATCCGCGCCCACTTCACCCGACAAGACAGCACCCTCCTCGCCTCACTCAGAGACATAGCCACACACATCACAGACTCCCACACATACAAACAGACATACTGCGAATTCTCCTCCCGCAAAACACACTGCTTCCCTCCTCCCCCGTCTCACTCCCCTCTGGAAAAATATTATCACAACGTGGCCACAAGTCCTCCTCCGAGCCACCTCATCCTCATTCATCCTCAAATCTTGTAAATCCATCTCCTGTTTCACAGGGTCCACCACCCCACTTTCAGTCCCCATTCGCCTTCTCGCCGCAGTCCTTACCGAAACCTCCGGTACTATCCACAACCGCATGTCCATCACAAGCCTCACCCCCAAACAAGCATCCCCCCCACCACTATCCATCCCTCCTGGATTCCCCTCGTCTCCCCACACCTCCCCCGCTCCCCCCCCACCCTTTCATCCGGCATCCACAACTCCCACACCAAAACCTCCCCCCTCACGGCACCAACCACACACATAGACACAGAATACCTCACCCCCTCGGACCACCACTACCCCCCCTGCGACGTTACGCGCATCATTTCCAAACACAAAGACACATAATACGGCTAAACATAGTACATGGTAGAATGGGCCCCGGAGCACCTCACGGAATGGGACATACAACTCCTACTCGACGACGGCTTCCGCCTCATCTCCTCCACCCCCACATCGGTATGCCTTCCCACCCCCTCCCCCGCCGACTCCTCAATATGTCACGACCCATTACACACATAACCCACCTCCACCTGCTGCACATGCCCGCACTTTGCCGTCCATTCCCAATGCCGCCCCGCTCATGGACCCGCCACATGGCAGTGCGAATGGTGTGCTCGCGGCCAACAACACAACCTCACCCGCCTCTACGAGGTCCAGCGGGCGCCATGCCTACAACTCCTCGACACCATCAGTGAGACCCCCTCCGGCCCTACCGCCCTCACCGCATTTAACTCCGGCGTTGTCCCCTCCACGACACCCATCTTGCCAAAACCCGGACCCCCACCATGGACGCACCCCCTTATCACATTCAACCACGACCCCATCCACCCCGACCTCGACATGCTCCCTACCGGTAAATTCGCCATTCACACACACCCATCACTACACGACACCACTATACTATGCACTCCCGACGGCCGCGCGGTCACCACCCTTAGCGGCCCCCGCGTCCGACACCTATCCCAACTCTTCCGCCCCGACCTCTCGCAACACACGTTCGAAGAGATGGTCTACCACCTCCTCACTCGCCTAGGCTCCCGCTCAGAAATCCACTCACCCACACCCGCCACCACCACCCGTAATAGATGGGCCACTAGAGAGGACCTCCTCACATCTCTCCGTCATACATATCACATCCAGACAGAGTTCTACTCCGACCCCCTCAATAAAGCTTTCCACTCTCACACCTACCACTCCCTTTACCCCGAAGACATAGTCTTCTCATCAAGCGGCAGCAATGCCCCACACACATGGCGCGGCACCAACATCGCCAACCCAGAATACGACCACGAATTCATGCGCCACGCCATGGAACATGCAATCACCAGCGCACACCTCACAGCCCCTCACACACCCAACGCAACCATCCTCATCCTCCCCCGTTGGGAACACACACCATACCGCCACTGCAAATACATCAACTCCCCATACACACACCACCTCTACACCCTTCCCAACGACGCGAACACCTTCCTACCCCCCGACCAACAAACAGGCCATCTCACCCCTACCATCTTCGGCACGCGCTGGATGGTCGACATCTACCTCGTCGCTAACCCCCTAGCCCTCTCCACCCTACCCTCACACAATCATGACCGCACTCCATAACACTCTCGAATCTATCTACGACACACACCTCCCCAACCCCACCATCACCATCCCACCTCCACACCTCACCGACTCCTACTCACCACACTCAGCAGGCATCTACCACCTCTCCCCCAACCCTACTCACCCCCTTACCTACCCCCTCCATGAACGCATGCAACTAACATACTCCCCCACCAGAGGAAATCTTGCTCGGAACTGGCAGGACTTCGTATACACAGACGGCTCCAAGAAGGGAGGCAACTCCCACTTCGGAGCTGCCGCCACCCACCCCGCCTCGGACACCCGCATCAAAAATCTGGTGACCTCTACCCCTCCCCCCAAACTATCAATCGAGCTGAATTAGCATTGACATAGGCCTCCAACTTGGCCGCACCCACCTCCTTACAGACAGTGCGTGCTCCCTCCGCCTCATACAAGGATACTTAAACTGCCCATCCGCCTATAGACACAACATCCACCGCGACACACTCCTCTCCATCACACACACCCTCAAAATCCGCTGCAACGCAGGCATTCGCATACAACTCGGCAAAATTAAAGCACACAACCACTCACTAGGAAACGACCTCGCATACACACTAGCCAATCAAGTTGCAAATGGACACCCACCCGACACAACATACACCACAGGTTCAAAAGTGCCGATAGGACACTGGACCTGGCCATACACCCTCATTCCACAAACCCTAGGGGAACCCATACCCTACAAATACTCCAACCTCAAAGCTGACGCTCACACCCACAGCACCAAACACACTCACACCCCCCTCTCACAAACATCCAAACACGGCGCCCTCCTCGCCCGCGCCGCGGAGGACGGTGCGGACTTCACTTTCCACAAAAAACACACAACACTTCCCAACATACAATTCACCCACAAGTAAAATTCATGTGGGGAGTCCACAACACCCGCCTCCTCACACACAACCCCACCCTGCGCTGTCCCATCTGTGGCTAATTCACTAGCAACGGCCACATGGCCGGTAACTGCCCAACCATGCCTGGCCTAAGACAGGACCGCCACAACAACGCGCTACAACTCCTACTCTCCCTCTTAGAACGCCACAACGGAGGTCGTTGGGAGACCATCACTGCAGACTTCGGTAACAAACCCGTCAAGTCCTTCACCTCCCCCACTCCCACCCGCACCCCTCTTGACTGTCACCCCCCTCACCCCACCCACATGCCTACCCGCCTTGTAGCTGCTGGCGAAGGTCTCTTGCCCGACTCCCTAACCTCGTGCCCCGCCATCCTCTCCCTTGAGATTCTCCCCCCTGCGCTACAACCCCCGGCGCACAAACCCGATTTCATTCGCCTTCTCGAACCTCGATTTGTCGGCCACACAAACGGCCGCCGCCGTTACTCATCTATTAAGAAAATTCAGATAGGGGAGTGGAAGTACTGCACTGACCACAACCTCTCCCAAACAACCCACTTGACTAGAGCGAAATACACACCCCTCGCAAATGCCATCCGCAACCACTAGCTAGGTACCGAGGTCGACATCCTCCCCATCGTCATGAGCCGCACGGGTACACCGCACTCATCCACCATCGTAAGTCTCACCTCTCTCCTCACCCTCCGCACCGACCCTCATGACAAACTCATCTCCAAAGCACGACTCGACACATCTCGCATACTCGCACAACTTCACACGCACACTGTCCAATGGCTACACCATCTTTTACTTGTATACCGCATCAAATCACGCACGACCTCTCGCCGCCCCCCCGCACATTGCACCTTCGCACGCCCCTGATTGCACACCATCTTCACCCGGCATCGCACCCTCCCCGGGGGGAGAGTAAAATCCCCGAAGCACCCTTGGAGAGGTTGGATTAAGGTGGCTGACGGTCTAGCCTTGACTTGTAAGTTTCCTGTATGGCATAGTTGGGAGGGCCCATAGACAGCAACCGGCGCATACGGTATTTGGTGTAAACCGGCGCAAACGGTACATGTTGTAAACAATTTCAATTTTGCAGCGGGTTTTGAGGGTGTGTGTGATGGAGAGGAGTGTGTCACGGTGGATGTTGTGGCGATAAGCGGATGGGCAGTTCATATAGCCATGTATGAGGCGAAGTGAACACGCGTTGTCTGTAAGGAGGTGGCTAAGGCCGAGTTGGAGGCCTATATCTATGCATGCGAGTTCCGCGCGATTTATGGTGTGGGTGGGAGGGGTGGATGTAACCAGACTTTTGACGCGTGTGTCCGATGTTGGGTGGGTGGCGGCTCCTCCAAGGGGGGAGGGGCCTCCCTTCTTGAAGCCGTCCGTGTATACGAAGTCCCACCAGTTCCAGGCAAGTTCTCCTTTAGTGGGCGAGTATGTTAGTGTCATGCGCTCCGGGAGGGGGCATGTGATAGGATAAGTGGGGTTAGTGGGGAGGTGGTAGATGCCTGCGGTGTGTGGCGAGAGAGCGTCAAAGAGGGGCGAATGTGGGATGGTGATGGTGGGATTGGGGAGGTGAGTATCATAAATGGATTCGAGTGTGTTGTGGGGGGCAGTCATGGCTGTGTGTGAGGGCAAGGCGGAGAGTGCGAGGGAGTTGGCGACGAGGTAGATGTCTACCATCCAGTGTATGCCGAATGGGGTGGGGGTGGGGGTGCATGTGTGTTGGCAAGGGGGTAGGAAGGTGTTTGCATCGTTGGGAAGGGTGTAGAGGTGGTGGGTGTACGGAGAGTTGATGTATTTGGAATGGCGGTATGGTGTGTGTTCCCATCAAGGGAGTATGAGGATGGTGGCGCTAGGTGAGTGGGAGGATGTGGAGTGGGCGCTAGTGATTGAGCGTCCCATGGCGCGTCGCATGCATTCGTGATCGTATTTTGGGTTAGCGATGTTAGTGCCGTGCCATGTGTGCTGTGCGTTGCTGCCGCTTGATGAGAAGACGATGTCTTTTGGGTAAAGTGAGTAGTAGGTGTATGAGTGAAGTTATTTGTTGAGGGGGTCTGAGTAGATTTTTGTCTCGATGTGGAATGTACTGCGGAGGGCTGTGAGTAGGTCCTCGCGGGTGGCCCATCTGTTGCGCGTGGTGGTGGCGGGTGTGGGTGAGTGGATTTCTGAGCGGAGCCTAGGCGTGTTATGAGGTGGTAGACCTCTTCTTCGAATGTGCGGTGAGTGAGGTCGGGGCGGAATAGTTGGAGGACATGACGGACGCGGGGGCCGGAGAGGGTTGTGACCGTTCTGCCGTCGGGGGTGCGGAGGATGGTTGTGTCGGGGAGGGTAGGGTGGGCGTGGATGGTGAATCCGGTGGGGAGCATGTCAAGGTCCGGGTTGATGGGGTCGTGGTTGAATGTGATGAGGGAATGCGTCCATAGGGCGGGTCATGGGCCGGGAAGGATGGGTGTTGTGGTTGGGACGAAGCCGGAGTTGAATGCAGTGAGGGCGGTGGGGCCATAGGGGGTATCACTGATGGTGTCGTGGAATTGTAGGCAAGGGGCCCACTGGACCTCGTGTAAGCGGGTGAGGTCGTGGTGTTTGCCGCGTTCGCACCAGTCGCATTACCACGTGACGGGTCCCTGAGCGGGGCGGCAGTAGGAATGGACGGCAAGTGCGGGCACGTGCAGCACGTGGAGGTGGGGTATGTGTGGAGGGGGTCGTGAGAAGTAGAGCATAGGGTGGGGGAGAGGGTGGGGAGACATACCGAGGTGCGGGTGGAGGAGATGAGGCGGAACCCATCGTCGAGTTGTAGTTCTATGCCCCATTCCATGAGGTGTTCCGGGGCCCATTCAAGCATGTATTGTGTTTGGCCGAATTCTGTGTCTTTGTGTTTAGAGATGATGCGTGTGACGTCGTTAAGAGGGTAACGGTGGTATGAGGGTGAGAGGTATTCCGTCTCGATGTGTGTGGTGGGGCCCGAGAGAGGGGGAGTGGCGTTGGTGCGGGGGGGTCTGATGCCGGGGGAGAGGGTGGCGGGGAATCGGGGGAGGTGGGGGTTAAGAGAATAATCCATGAGGGTGGATGGTGGTGGGAAGAGAGGCTTGCTTGGTGGAGAGGTGTGTGGTAGGAAGGCGGTTGTGTATGGTGTCGAGGGGTTCGGTGAGGACCGCCGCAAGGAGGCGGATGGGAATGGAGAATGAGGCGTCTGCCCCTTCGAGTGTGGGTATGGATTTGCATGGTTTGAGGATGAGGGAGGTGTTGCAGGCGCGGAGGAGGACTTATGGCCATGTGGTGATGTTGTTTTGCCATAAGGGGTTGAGGCGGGGAAGGAGGGATGTGTGTGTGTGCGGCGGGGTGTGAAATGGCAGTATGCTTGTTTGTAAGTGTGTGGGTCGGTGATATGGGTGGCTTTGTCAGGGAGTGAGGCGAGGAGGGTGTTGCCTTGCCGGGTGAAGTGGGTGCGGAGAGTGGTGGCGATGGGACTCGTGAGGAATAGGGGGGGGGATGTGGTGGAACATGGGGCCTGCGTCGCGATGGGCCCGTACGAGGCATCTGAGGGTGGAAGGGGGGTGCTGCGGGATATCATTAACTCTGAGGGCCAGTGGTTGTATGTGGTGGAAATGGTGTGGATGTAAGTTTTGGCCATGTGGCCTCTGTAGCCGGGGGTGTTCATGGGTTTGTGTAGGTGACATACATTGACTTGTGCGGCTTGGGCTTTGAGGTGGGGGAGGCCGAATCCAAGGTCTGAGGTGGGGCGGTGGAGGGCTGTGCGGGGGAGGTTACGTACCGAGGAGACGGCGGAGCGGAGTGCCAGGCAGATTTGGCCTTCAAGGATGTCAAGCTCGGAGTCACTGAAGAGGCCGAGTTGGAGGGTGAAGTGCTTGCCGATGAGAAGGCCGCGGATGACTCGGATTCTGCGGGACTGTGTTAACATGGAGGTGGAAATGGCGTTGATGAGGGTGGTGGTTGTGTGTTCTAGTTCCTGCCAATATTTGGTGAAGGTGAGTGAGGTGTTGAGTTCGACCCCGAGGACTATGTATGTGTCCGAGGGGCCGATGGAGGGGATGGGGTGGGTATGTGATTTGATGGTAACGAAGTGGTTTTCCAGATGTGATGCGAGGAGGGCACGGTTGGCGGGGGAGAGGGCGTTGCCACGAGTGCGCCGGTAGTGCAGCATTTGCGGACGTTGACCGTCATAATTGTGTAGGCTCTGAAGAGGCAGTGCTTTTGGAGCTGAATGGTCACGTTGGGGGGCGCGAGCCCGTGGCGAGGCTTAGATCATCGGCGAAGCCATGGCATGGGTAGGTCGCCGTGGGTTCTGTGGAGTCTTCTTGACTACTTGATACACTTGCATGTGAGCAATGGTTTTCACAGTGTGTTGATTGTCGTCGATCATCTGACTTGCATGGCCCATTTAATGCCGTGTACGGAGAGCGTTACAGCCGAAGAAACTGCAACTTTGTTCTTACATGGAGTCTACCGCTTGCATAGACTTCCTCGTGTGATGGTCAACGACCGCGACCCGACATTCGTCAGTGGCTTATGGCATACACTTTGGCGCCGTCTTGGGAACGCGTCTAGATATGTCTTCTAGTCGACACCCGGAAACAAATGGACTAACGGAGCGCGTCAACAACACATTTCAATAGCTTCTTCGTTGCTTCTGTTGCTACGACGGAACTAATTAGACAACCATGTTGCCTCAAGTGGAATTTGCGTACAACGCTTCTCGTGCGCTCGGAATTGAGCACACCCCCTTCGAGGCTAACTTTGAGTTCTCTCATAAGGAGCCCTCAGATTTGTTGTTCAGCATGCGACCTTCCATTTCGGTTTCGCAAGAAGCGTCAGAGCGGTTAAGATTGACATATGAAGTACTTGCTATGGTACGCATCATGTTACAACTACACAACGACGATATGCAAACACGCACGGAACCCTCGACAGCCCCGCACTTCGTGAGAGGAGACAAGGTGTCAGTTGTTACCACGAATCCCTTCGTACGTGGACAAACAAACATGATCGAAGCTAAAGGACAGACAACTTGCACCTTTTATAGTGGAGGAACAGTTTGACAAACACAGTTACAGACTTAAACTTCCAGCGACCGTACGCTTACATAATGTGTTTTATGTGAACAACCTGCGACCGTGCTCTACCGCTCCACTACGAGCGGATATCTTGGTGACTGTTCCGAAAGGAGACGATGAAGATTTTCGAAGTTTCTCACATCTTTGTTGTGTGCATCAAGTCGTTACCTTAACGACGAGGCAAATATTTGCTCCTCATGACGCACTTCAAATATGATAACATACCACATGTCTGGCACCGGCAGAACTAGGTACATCACGCCACGGCGTTACAATATTTCTTTGGGACGCCCCAATGGCACAAGTTTGCCAAGACTCAGGCGTACATCGACTTCATACACACTTACCCAACGCGCATTGTTGAATCCTAGTAGTATCTTCAGTAAAGGAGCCTAGACCACGGAGGTCTGCCTCGCGGCGGCCTCAAGATCTGTCAAGAGGGGGAGGGTACGAGTGTGGCGAGTATAGTTTGTAACATTACATTACATGATATTGTACATGTAATTGAAACATTGAAATTGTTCACAACATGTACCGGCAAACTGGACCGACTGCTGTCTCTCGGGCCACTCTACTTTGCCATTCCGGACTTATTAGCAAGTTGGGCTCGGGTCTCTTCGACCAAGTACACCTATCGACACACCTAGCTTCACTGTGTGTCAACGTTCCTCGGGAGTTAAAAAACTGTAAGCAATCGCAGCAATTGCCACAGTCCCCCCGCCTAAGCAGTAACAACGTAATAATTTTGTAATCAAGAAAAACAAATATAAAAATGAATCCACTTGTCGAGAAATGCAAAACTAAACTGCTGCTCGACCTTCACGATGCTCGGCCCGCTCCCACCGAACCGGGGTGCCGACCGGCCGAGGCCGGTCGGCATTCGGGAGGGTCGCCGGGCTAGCGTGATCTAGCTCCCGCGTGACTTCGGTCTTGCCGAAGACAAGAGGGGAAAGGCTGGCTAAAAACCCCTCCTCGCGTGGTCGCTCGTCGATCCCGCCGCCCCATCCCGTAAGCCCCGCCAAGGTCGCCGCCACATCCACCGACGCGACGGTCCTCCTTGTCGAGGTCCCCCGTCACCTCGAGGGCAAGTGGGGGGGACCGAGGCACACAGACATAGAAAAAATGGGCGCTCCTGCCTCCGCGCCTCAATTTCCTCCGCTCATTTACCCGGTTTTTTTCTGTTTGGTACCCGGGTACCTTTCAGGTAGTCCGGCATGCGTCCGTACCCTCCCCCCTTTGATCGCGCGTCCACCTGGCAGACTTTGTTGAAGTAGGGGCCTCCGCGCTCACCCGGCCCCCCCCCCGCAAGGGTCTCGTCTATCCGGTTAGTGGGTGTCGAGGAGGGGGGGGGGGGGGGGGGGGGGGGTCAAGTCACCATAGCCGGATCCGTCGGGCAGCGCGTGCACGGAAATTAGTCAGAAAACCCTCCGTACGGGGTTTTCCGTCGCTCTTCCGTCTTGTCGCTCCTTCCGTCGCGACATGCCTCCTTGCCGCCCAAGCTTACTCCCCCCCCCGGGAGATGTAACTTGTCAGCGTGGCGGCTCGCTAGTGAGCGCCCTACCGTGGTGCTTCTCCCCAACTAGCTCGACGCCGGGTACAGACATTAATTTAATTTCCAAAAAGCCCTTCGTACATGGCTTTCCGGCGGCGGTTGATCCTAAAGATCGCCGCCGCCTCACATAGCCGCTTCTCCGCCAGCAACCGGCCACTGGCCTATGCCATGTCTTGCCTTAATCCCTGGGAAGTGTCGACTAGCACATGGCTGGTCGACGGCTAGCGAGCGCCCTTTCATGGCGCTGCTTCCCGGCTGGCCACTTCCAGCTCCAACACCCGCGTCCCACCGCTGATCCGGCCGTACCCTCCTCGCCATCAAACGCTTTTATAGTACGGGTCCCACCCCCTCGAAGTAGGACTGTACTCAGTAGTATCTGTATGCGAAAAAACATATCGGACGGGCCGAGCGGGAGATCTTGGTGCCGGTATCTCACAGAAATTGTTTTTATAAAAGCCCTATGTACATGGCTTTCCCGACATCTGCTGATCCCGCGGATCGAGCTGTCGGCCCTCTTAGGCCCCCAAGCCTGGCACGGCTACGGGTTTTCCAGCGCCTACCTCGGGGAGGTGAGGGGATGCCGACGGGCCTGCGAGCGCACCCCCCTCCGGGGCCGCCGCCACTGCGCCGCCGTCGGGCGCCATTGTACATGTACTCGTTACAAAATACAATTCGCGCTTTTCTATCGGAAGGACGTACAACGTGGGCACGTCGCTACTGCAATTTAGCAAGGGTTCTTATGCGTACTGTTCTACCAGTACCTCCCGGTACGTACATGTACGCACAATAAATCTAACTAGCCAAATGACGCGCCAAGCGAGGTTTCCAATATAGAATGTATTTCCCCGGACTAGACGAGCCGCGTCGCTAGTCTGTTGATGACGGTTAGAAAGCTCTAGCACTTAGCATGACAATTGAGCAAGAGCACGTGCAAGCTATATAGGCGGGGAGCTATTTAAGTCTAGTGCAGTAAAGGGAGGGACATAACATTTTAACAATCCCACTTGATTAACAACAATATAATTTTGAACATTAATAGTGAGACCTCTAGTCAATTCTCCCTCCATTTGAACTTCCACCGAGCGATAGAGCAGCGACAAAACAGAACATAACAGATTTGTGTCTGCAGCTAGCTTGTCGAAGGCTAACCGCCACACTCTCCTTTTCTCTCTCCCGCTCTCTCTCTCCCTATATCTCCCTCTCTCTCTCCCGCTCTCTCTCCCTCCATCTCCCTCTCTCTCCTTCTCTCTCCCTCTCTCTCTCGCTCTCTCTCTCCTCCTTCCTTCCTCTCATTCTCTCTCCCCCTCCCTTTCTCATTCTCTATCCTCCCTCTTATCCTCTTCTCTCTCTCTCTCTCTCTCTCTCTCTCTCTCTCTCTCTCTCTCTCCCCCTCCCCCTCTCTCCCTGCCTTCATACCCTTTCTCTCCCTCTCTCTCTTTATCTCCCTTTCTCTCCCTCACCCCTTGTCATCACTCCCACTCCCTCGCACTCCCCTCCTTTCTCTGTCTCCCCTTCTCTCCACCAATCCACCTCTGCGTGTCTTCTTCTCTACCACCCTTGCCCGTCCACTTCCTCTTCCTCTCTCTTCTCTCCCCCTCTCTCACCCTCTGTCTTTCACTCTCCCGCTTCCTTTTTGCCCTTTCCCCTCCCCGTTCTCCCTCTCTCCCTTCTTCCCTCCCGCTTCCCTTTACTCCCATGTCGCTATCTCATTATCTTATCCTCGCATTCTATCTCTCCTCTCCCTCCCTCTCTCTCTCTCTCCCCCCTTTCTCTCTCTCTCCCTCTCTCTCTCTTTGTCTTCCTTCCTTGCCCTCACCCCTTCTCCTAACTCCCACTCACTCTCACTCCTCTCCTTTATCTATGTGCCCTTCTGTCCACCACTGCCCCTCTGCGTGTCTTCTTCTCTACCCCCCTCTTCTTCCCACTTCCGCTTCCTCTTCCTTCTACCTTTCACCCCCTCCCTCTCAACCCCTTTCTTTCACTCTTCTCTATCTCTCTCTCGGTCTCTCTCTCTCTCTCTCTCTCTCTTTCTCTCTCTCTCTCTCTCCATTGTCGCCCCTCCCCCTCCCCCCCTTCTCCTTCCCCCAGCCCCTTACTCCCATGTCACTATTTCATTCTCTTCTCCTCCCCTCTATTCCCCCTTCCCCTTTCCTCCCCCTTCTATATGTCTCTCTCTCTCTCTCGCTCTCTCTCCTCTCCTCTCCTCTCTCTCTCTCATCTCCTCTCCTCCCCCCTCTCTCTCTCTCTCCTCTCCTCTCTCTCTTTCTCTCTCCCTCTCTCCCTATCCCTCTCCCTCTTCCCCCTCCCTCCTCTCTCTCTCTCTCTCTCTCTCTCTCTCTCTCTCTCTCTCTCTCTCTCTCTCTCTCTCTCTCTCTCTCTCTCTCTCTCTCTCTCTCTCTCTCTCTTTTCCCCTTTTTTCATTCCTTTCTGTCTCCCTCTCCCCCCCCGATCTCCGTTTTGTGACGAGTACAGTCATGCAACAATACATTGCATGACATTGTACAAGTACTCGTTAATAATTCATATTCGTGCTTTTCCATCGGACGGACGTACAACGTGGGTACGTTGCTACTGCAATATTCACAAGGGTTCTCATGCATACTATACGACTAGTACCTCCCGGTACGTACGTAAGCACAATTAATCTAACTAGCCATAAGACGCGCCTAAGCGAGGTTTCCGATGCAGAATGAGCCGCGTCGTGATTCTCCATGCTAGTCGAGCCGCGTCTCGAGACAGTTGACGACGGTTGATGAGCCCTAACGCCTGACACGTAAGCGAGACAAGCAGGCGTAAGCTATATGGGCAGAAACCTAAATCGGAAATTGGAAATTGTTCACAACATGTGCTAGCAAACTGGACCGACTGCTGTCTCTCGGGCCACTCTACTTTGCCATTCCGGACTTATTAGCAAGTTGGGCCCGGGTCTCTTCGACCAAGTACACCTATCGACACACTTATCTGCAATGTGTGTCAACGTTCCTCGGGAGTTAACTAACTGTAAGCACCCGCAGTAATTGCCAAAGTCCCCCCGCCTAAGCAATAACAGCGTAATAATTCTGTAATCAAGAAAAACAAATATAAAAATGAATCCACTTGTCGAGAAATGCAAAACTAAACTGTTGCTCGACCTTCACGATGCACGGTCCGCTCCCACCGAACCGGGGTGCCGACCGGCCTAGGCCGGTCGGCGTTTGGGAGGGACGACGGGCCAACCTAATTTAGCTCCCGCGTGACTTCGGTCTTGCCGAAGGTAGGAGGGGAAAGGCTGGCTAAAAACCCCTCCTCACGCGGTCGCTCGTCGATCCCGCCGCTCCATCCCGTAAACCCCGCCCCAAGGTCTTGCCGCGTTCACCGACGCGGCGGTCCTCCTTGTCGAGGTCCCCCGTCACCTCGAGGACAGGTGGGGGGGACCGAGACACACAGACATAGAAAAAATGGGCGCTCCTGCCTCCGCGCCTGAATTTTCCCCGCTCATTTCCCTGGTTTTTTCTCTGTCTGGTACCCGGGTACCTGTCGGTTTTCCGGCCTGTGGACGTACCCTCCCCCCTCTGATCGCGCGTCCACCGAGAAGCATGTTCTTGAGCGGGGGCCTCCGCGCTCACCCGGGCCCACGCTCAAGGAATCCTATGATTATGAAGGTCTGTCGGGGTAGTGGGTGTTGAAGAGGGGGGGGGGGGGGGGGGGCAGGTCACCGTAGCCGGATCCGGCGGGCCGCGGGCGCCCGGAATTAAACAAAACCCTCCGTGCCGGGTTTTCCGGCGGCGCCGACGACCCAGAGGGTCGTCGCCGCCAGATCGTGTCGCTCCTCCCGTCGCGACTGGCCTTCTTGCCGCCCCGGCTAACTCCTCCCCCCGGGAGATGACGCTGGACGACGTAGCGGCTTGCTAGTGAGCGCCATACCCTGGTGTTGCTCCCCAACTAGCTCGACGCCGGGTACGGACATTATTTTAGTTTCCGAAACAAGCCCTCCGTACAGGGCTTTCCGGCGGCGGCTGATCCCGAGGATCGCCGCCGCCTCATATAGCCGCTCCTATGTCTGCGACTAGCCACCGGCTTGTGCCATGTCTTGCCTCACCCCTCGGCAAGGTTCGACTAACACAGGGCTGGTCGACGGCTAGCGAGCGCCCTTTCCTGGCGCTGCTTCTTGGCTGGCCACCACCAACTCCAACACCCGCCTCCCACCGCTGATCCGGCCGTACCCTCCTAGCCATTTAACGCTTTTATAGTACATTCCCCACCCCTCAAAGTAAGGATGTATTCGTGAGTATATGTATGCGAAAAAACATATCGGACGGCCCGAGCGGGAGATCTTGGTGCCGGTTTTCGCAAAGACATTATTTTTTCAAAAGCCATTATGTACATGGCTTTCCCGACATCTGCTGATCCTGTGGATCGAGCGGTCAGCCCTCTTAGCCCCCTACCGTGCCAAGCCTGGCACGGCTACGGGGTTTCCAGCGCCCACCACGGGGAGGTGAGGGGATGCCGACGGGCTTGCGAGCGCACCCCCCTCCGGGGCCGCCGCCGCTGCGCCGCCGGCGGGCGCCTCATAAACCTATTTATGGCTAGTGCAATAGAGGGAGGTGGCAGAACCATTTAACAATTCCTTTGTTCACTTACAAACATATATTGTTAAAGTACAAGGAGTAAGACATCTCATTATCTTTTCGCATCCGCACCATCACACTGTCTTCAAGCAGCGATAGAACAGAAAAGAACATATTTGTGCTAGCAATTAGGTGAAGAAGGCTAATCGCCACACTAGTTTCGGAGCTCTCTGGTCGACACACGTTTTCGCTATCGTTTGATTCGCTCGACGTTGCTTGACTGACTCGGAATGGCTTTTGTTGGACCTGGACGTTACGTGGTGGTCATACTTCATGTTGGAGGGACTAAACTTTCCGACGTTAAGCTTGTGTTACAGCGCGAGCCTCGTACCGGTAAAACTTGGTTCCCGGGTGGCTCAGTGACAACTAACGAAGAGCATGTCGATGCTGCCGTTCGTGAGTTGTATGAGGAAACTGGCCTCATCTTGACTCCGGATGATTTGACGTTGTTGAGTGACGCACCTGTTCGTGTCGCATTACATGTCGGACAACAACTCGTTAACGTTTACCCGGCTTCAGCTCTTGTTCCGTACGTTACGACCCATTTGCGTACTCCTGCTCAGCTCGAGCAGGCTATGACAGCTTAGTCGACTATTAATCCGGGTGATTCTTACGTCGTACCGGAAACACTTGATATCGGTGGTCTGAATCTTACGCCCGCCAAAACGGGGTTACTTCATGCTATGAAGCATAAGAGTGATTTACTTCACATCGGTTAAGTGACTCAATGGGAGACTTTTCGTCTCGCAGTCTACACATCCCAGGCACTCTTTCATGACGACGCGACTATCCCGAGGCAGTTTTTCATGTACCCCCGGTTTCCGTCGGTTGATTCTGGCCATGTCTGGCTTCTCATTCGTGGTTACATCAATCAATTGTGTGGGGAGACACCGACTGATTTACGAGTGGGCATGCCAATACCTACGACCAATTTGGCTGGCTTACTTGTGACCCTTACCGAGACCCAGCGCAAAGCAGCGGTGAATTCACCATTTCAGTCTTGTGAAGACACCCGTGACATGAAGGATTGGCTCGAGGCGCAACCTCAACACTTTCTTTTGCTCGGAATTACGGCTGACTCTCACGACTTAGTTATTTGGGTTACTTCACAGTTTTTTGGACACCTGAATGGTTGGTGGCTGAACCGGAAAGTGCAAGCCGCCATCCCGTCTACGTTATTTGACTTGCTTGTTGCGAAACTGCGGAAGACAACTTTTCTCCCTAACATCCAATATGACGTGATTAACGCTCTGCTCAACCTTACGCAAGGAAGCATGAGTTACGCTCTCTACACCCAACGGTTCAACGACTTCTTACGTCGGTCTCGTCAGAAACCCACGGCTGACGTTCAGTGTGTTCGCTACATCAATGGTCTCTGACCTAGAATGGAAGCGCAATGGTGGTGGCCGTGTTCGTGGCCGTAGACGAGGCGGCAATCAAGGTGGTGGTCGTGGCCGACCTTCTACAAACTTCTGGCCGAAATGATTTCAGCGCTATCGCAAATGCGTTGACTCATGAGGAGCGCAAGAAGCACATTGAGGAGGGAGTCTACCATGAATTCCCAGCTCGTAAACAAATGTTTACTCGTCAGTCACTGGGAAACCCAGCTCAACAAGAAGTGGTTGCTCCTGCTCCTTGGCCTATAAAGATGTGGTTAGTCGACGTTGATTGTGCTTTTTACGATTTGGCTTCGCCTACATAAGCTGACCGACCCATCACGGTTCTTGTACCTCCTGTCGACGCGAAAGAGTCCATCGCTACGCTACAGCAATTTTCTCCGCCGGCCACAGCACTACTGGCTAACCTCACGGAAGCTCGACCATTAATTCGCACCGAGCTGACCGTGAAAACTCCTGATGGTGGACACCAAATTACTGCCTTGGTGGATTGTGCAGCGACTCTTGACTTCGTTTATGATGACTTCGTACGACGCTTTGTTTTACATACTCGAAAGTGTTTGACCAAGACACCTGTTCGACTTGCCAACGGACAGCGTGTGACTTCGTCGACAGTTTGTGACATTACTTTTGAGCTGGCTCGCCACGAATTTCAACGGAATTTTTACGTCTTACGCGATTTACGTGGTGTTGATGTAATCCTGGGTTTACCATGGCTTGATGACGAACATGCCTCTTTACTGTTTGGTTCAACCATGGTTTTTACTCTATTGAAATTGAATTTTTTTACAACATGTACCGTATGCGCCGGTTTACACCAAATACCGTACGTGCCGGTTGCTGTCTTTGGGCCCTCCCAACTATGCCATACAGGGAACTTACAAGTCATGGCTAGACCGTTAACCACCTTAATCCAACCTCTCCCGGGATTTTCGGGGCTTTACTCCCCCCCGGGGAGTGTGCAATGCGGATTGGGGGCAGCGTGCATTCAGGGGCGTGCGAAGGTGCAATGTGCGGAGTCGCGGCGAGAGGAAGTGAGGGATTTGGCGCGGTATATGAGTAGGAGATGATGGAGCCATTGGACAGTATGCGTGTGGAGTTGTGCAAGGATGCGAGACGTGTCGAGGCGTGCTTTGGAGATGAGTTTGTCAAGGGGGTCAGTGCGGGCGGTAAGTAGGGAGGTGAGACTTGTGATGGTGGAGGAGTGCGGTGTACCCGTGCGGCTCATGACGATGGGGAGGATGTCGACCTCGGTACTTGGCCAGTGGTTGCGGATGGCATTTGCGAGGGGTGTGTATTTGGCTCGAATCAAATGGGTGATATGGGATAGGTTATGGTATGTGCAGTACTTCCACTCCCCTATATGAATTTTGTTGATTGATGAGTATCGGCGGCGATTTTTACTCTAATGGACGGCACAACAGTGGAAACTTAGCTCGAAGAACGACGTCCTGAATGTCTCCTAATGTCTTCTCCCAAAGTTCAGAAACTCATGCGCAAGACGCGCAGCAACAGGGGACGTAATACTTAATTTTACGTCATTACACTTACGTCAGCCGCTGACCAATCAACTGACTTTCACACTGGAGAGGAGCTAACCGCAGATCAACGTGACAACTTCCGGTCGTTACTCTATGATGACTTCCCGGAGTTATTGCAACATGTCGACTCTCCACATGTAAGCCGACAGTGGGATCATCCCATAGACACAACTGGCCCGATGAAACGTCAACGGCTGAACATATTGTCACCTGCAAAGCGAGATGAGCTAAATCGACAGCTCAAAGACGCAATTGACGCTGGTCTAATCTGTCCCAGCTACAATGAGTTCGGCTCGCCAATTCTTTTTATGCGCAAGGCTGATGGCTCGCTTCGTCTGTGCATTGACTACCGTGGCCTTAACGAGGTTACGCATAAAGATGCTTACCCACTTCCGCGTGTGGACTACACCCTTGATGAACTTAAGGACGCGAACTTCTACACACACCTCGACCTCGCCTCCGGCTTATGGCAAGTTCGAGTGCGTGACCATGACATCCATAAGACGGCGTTTAAGACCCATGATGGCTTAATGGAATGGGTCGCCATGTAGCGAGTACTGTCCTGTGACAGTACGTTACAGGACTAGTACAAGTACTCGCTACGATATTTATACCGTACCTTCCACGGATGTAGTGTACTAGCAGTTACACTTGCCATTGTGAAGCTCGAGGACACGGTCCGCAGTACTGTACGTATATGTACCTCCCGGTATGTACAGTACGCACAGTGAGTTCTCCCATGCGTCAAGACGCTAGGCACGAGGCCAATTGGTTACGCAACCTGGCCTACGAAAGACTACGGACGCCGACACGTCGATACCTGCCTGGGGAAGCGTGACGCGTGACGAGACTGAAGGCGAGCTTCGCTAGACTATAAATAGTCTAGCACAATGGAGGGCGGTGACAGGATATTCCACATTGTAACTTCTTTCCTTCAATCCCCGCATAGCGACTGCTCCACTGTAGTTTGCTTACAGAACTATCAGCACTTTTCACTCATTGAACGCTTCCCATGAGAGATTTTGACTAGCAACCAGCCACCGAGAGGCTGGTTGTGACAGCCATGCCGTTCGGAATGTGCAATGCACCAGCTACATTCTAAAGGATGATGAATGACATACTACGCGACTTTTTACATAAGTTCGTTATTGTCTACCTCCACGACGTCTGTATCTATAGTCGCACTCTGGAGGGACACATGGAGCACCTACGTCTTGTGCTACAACGCTTTAAGGAGGAGGACCTCAACTTACGCCTTAAGAAATGCTTCTTCGGCCTTCAAGAGATGGAATATCTGGGCTATACTGTGTCGGCTGGTCACATTTCGGTTTCTCCAAAGAAAGTCGAGGCCGTTGCAGACTGGCCATTGCCTACGACGCAGAAGGAGGTTCGCAGTTTCGTACAGTTCTGCAACTCCCATGCCCGATTTATTCATCATTTCAACGACCTTACGGCTCCATTGACGGACTTACTGCGGAAGTCCCTGCCACAAAAGGTTACGCTGACGCCTTATGTTTGGAAGCCTTTGAGACTCTCAAGTTACGGCTCATTTCCGCGCCATGCCTGATCCTTCCGGAGGTCGGCTCGGACGCGACGTTCACCGTGGCTACAAATGCTTCAACAGTGGGGATTGCAACAGTCATGTTGCAAGACCAAGGAGGAGGCCTTCAACCAGTATCTTAATGGGCGCGTAAGCTAAATCCAGCTGAGCGTGGTAACACTTACTCTGTGTACGACTTAGAAGCTTTGGCCGTAGGCGAAGCTGTCAAACATTGGAGGTGCTATCTTGAAGGTTGCTCTAGGTTCCTTGTCGTAACAGACCACGACACAACGCGACATCTGCTCAGGCAACCGAACAACAGGTTGAACAAGCGGCAAGCAAAATACCTGCGGGACTTGCAACCGTTTGTGGGCTCAATGACGCTTGCTTATCGCAAGGGAGCTCTGAACGCAGCTGACCCGATAAGCCGGCGTCCAGACTTCGTACCTCATGCCATTGTTCCATTATTTTGTGATGGCGAGGTTCCGTCAGATCGAGAACTACGATGGAAGTCCCAGCTGTTGTTTGAAGACGCACAGTTGAACTTACTGACGGTTAACGCGTTGCAGCGGAGCCCTGAGTTCGCTGATCTCATTCGTTAGGGGTACTCCCAAGACTCCTTTTATGGGGACGAGGGTGAGTGGACGAAAGACAGCCGGATACAAGCCATAGCTGGATATTTTTGGCGCCTCGATCGCCTTTGTATCCGCGGAACTCTGAGCTCCGACTGAGATTGATCGCAGAGATGCACGAAAGTTCGTCAACTGGTCACAGAGGAGTTGCTAGCACTCTTGCTAAAGCGCTCGACAGATTC
This sequence comes from Tetraselmis chui, assembly GCA_026401115.1. Taxonomy (NCBI): domain Eukaryota; kingdom Viridiplantae; phylum Chlorophyta; class Chlorodendrophyceae; order Chlorodendrales; family Chlorodendraceae; genus Tetraselmis; species Tetraselmis chui. Next base: position 101,318 of record JAPMLY010001414.1, read on the forward strand.
TGGTGGAGATGACTTCGCCAAGACGTGAAAGATTTTTGTGAGCGTTGCGTCATATGTCGACGACCAAAGATTCGACCGGAGATGGCTGCGACTCTTTACCCATTGCATGTTCCACCCAAAGCGTGGCACACAGTTCGTCTTGACTACCTGACACACTTGCCCGAGAACAATGGCTTTAACAGTGTGTTGATTGTAGTAGACCATCTAACTCGAATGGCCCATTTTCTGCCGTGTACAGAGACTGTTACCGCCGAAGAAACTGCAACTTTGTTTTTACATGGAGTCTACCGATTACATGGACTACCCCGTGATCAAGTGATACAATCGAAAAAAAAAGCATCCTACTTTTACTAAAGACAGTAAAAAGATCCGAAGTACTACTAAAGTACTACTGAACCACATACCGGGGATGGGTCGGCAGTTTGAATGAGCTACACCGACCGTCTTCGCTCCGGGCCTGGCCTCCCGATGAGCGATAGACTTGTGGACATAGGGCCCGTTGAACTATAGGCACCGTTCACCTCTCCCCAACCGAGCCTAGCTCACCCAGGTCATTGGATCAGTAGCGACACCAGACGGTACACACAGCAAGGCGCAGCTCCCAGAGTTTTGAATTTTATTTCTACGACAGCTCTCGCGCCACCCACTTTGAAATCCAAAAATGTACCCACTCCAGTACTACGACCTATCAAAAACAACCATCGCTTACAAAACCCCCCCCTCCCCGGGGGTGGCGCACCACACCGCCCCCCACCGAGCGTCCGCACGTTCACGTCCGCCGCCAACATCCTCCAAATCCAGGCCCCATCTGGCCTGGTCGTGTGCCGCCAACACACGCAACCCACTCAAAAACCGAAAACAACCCAACAAAACTCAACCCCACTACTCGAACTCCACTCGACCACTATGTCCTCGCCCCCAGTCCTCCTCCCCACTTACAGACAGGTGCTCCTGCGGGACCGTCGGCCCGCGAATGCGCCCACCGCGGACCCATACAACCCCCGGAGCGGTCATTCGGGACATCCGCTCGCTCTACTCAACATTGTGCCCCAACCACCCCCATCCGCCCAAGACTTGGACCCAGCATTGGAATCCTCACCTGTCAGAGGACTCCAGACGCCTCTGATCCTCGCCGCCCCCTGGTCAACCACTGACCTGGGACGGGCCGCTGACTCACCAACCCACACAGACGACATGTACCGGTGCGATCGTCCCGCTCTGTCCCACAGTAAGGACCAGTCTAACACCCCCCGTCCCCTCCCGCTAGCCCACGCTGATACTCTCATTAACAGCGCACTTACACCGATGCCTTTCCCTCACCTTAGTGCGTCCCAACCACAGTGTTGTAAATTTAAACCAAAAATGCAACATCATGAACCTCGAAAATCGTTTTCTTTAATTAGGGAAAATTTTTATGATACAGGCCTGATTCCAGCCCTTGCTCTAACCACTGCCCTGATCAGTACTCATCGACACCCCCTCCCTCTCATGCTACCCTCCTACCCCACAACTACACTAGTCCACTCGCAGCTGCTCATGTTGCCTGGCCTGTCGCGCCGGCCCTTGCCCTACACGATCCCTCTCGCCCGAACTCGCCGCTCGCCGACCGCCACCCCCCGGCCCACAAAACGGACATGTCTAGCACCCAGCGTCCCCTCCCGTCCGCCTGCACTGATACACTTGTTAGCAGCGCACTTAAATCGAAACCCTCTCCCCACCTTAATGCTTCCCAGCCAAAGAGCTGCACAATTTGATCAATAATGCATCATCATGTAACTCGCAATAAGTCGTTTTCTTCCCTAGTAAAGTTTTTTACATGCCTGATTCCTGCCACTGCACTAACCACCGCCCTGATTCAGTCACCCCCGTCACCCCTCTCCCTGCTGCCCTCCCCCTGCTCTCTCGCTCTATCCCTCGCTCGCTCCAATCGTTGCGCCTCTCCGCTTCTTCCTTTTCTTTTTTACCTTTCTTCCCTTTTTTACTTTTACCATGATAGCACGCCTAACTCAACAGACACTCGCGCTTGCCTGCGATTACCACACCGTAGACCCTAGTGCACTCGTTCTCCCTCCCCCTTTTTACACGCCCCATGGTCTGCCCTACTCGCTCGTCGATGTGATAATAACAGTTCTCCCCCTGCTGAGTTTAGCCCACCCGGCCTGCTCTACCCGAATAATTACCCGATCAACCGCCTCCCCGCGCACCCCCCTGCCCCGGAAATATCGCCCCTCCCTTACAGAAACAGTTTGGCAGTCCCGAACCCGTAACATTCTCAGCGATACACGTATTCCCTCGCCCCTACAGTCCCCACTTCCTTTAGGCCTGCTCCGAGGCTTCTCTCGGAAGCCCCGAAGCACATTTGATACGATATCGACCGCCCCCTCCGTCACAATTCCCCACTATCGCCCACCTTCTAATACCTACCACACCTTGCTTACAATTTTTCAATCCCCCCTCCCCTACCCTCTCATCCTCTCCCCGCCATCCCTACACTTACCACCCTCTCTTAAGCTCCGAAATAACACCCGTTCCAAGGAGCTTCTACTCGCCGAAATGCGCAAGACGTCGACGAACGGACCCTCAGGAGCCTCACACCCTCGCCCTCCACAAGCCTCGGCCGGCAAGGCCGCTTATCATCATTAGTCCCCCACAAGACGGGCCTCAAGGCCCTGAGGTTAGACCCCACTACCAACCCCCCACCCCCTAGCTTGATATCCGATGACACACTACTACCTCCATGCTTCCGCCCACTCTCCCGGCCCACTTTACTCCCCGCACCTGCTGCACCGTCTTACATAACTACCTATTCAACCTAAACCTAGAATACGGCCTCCCTACACCCATCGGCTACCTCGATTCCTCTGCGGTCCTCTCCTTCTAATGGGGACGTTACCATGACCTCTCCAACCTCTACTGCCTTGCTACGACGTTATCCAAACTCCACTCCACTCCCACCGCCTCATATACAGTTATCACTAACAACGACGTCGACAATCACCATCGCAACTCCCAATACCCCTCCCAATGGACTAACCTCGCTAATCGAGGCTCCCCCCCCCCCGTCCGGGTACGCCTAACCACTCTCTCCTCGTCCTCACATGGCAACACTCTCATTTCGGCCTCCTTCACCTAACTCACACCTCCGCTACCTGGATTGACTCCCTACACCACCCCCCT